>JBBPBX010007453.1:9008-65264 GCA_038048925.1 Garcialebias charrua
ATTTGATTTAGAAATATCTTAAAACATTTTTGGTGACGAGGATGGGATTCGAGGAAGGCATGCACGCTGTTTAGAAAAAAGGAAAAAGTGTGAAGCTATGTTATTGTGGCCGGTGGAAGTCCCGTATTCATGGAAGCAAGGGTGTGATTCCCCGGTGTGCAAGGGTGAGAAGTATTTGAACTGATGAGTTGGAAATGGGTTTAAGTCCCATTCCAGTGGACTATGTTTTGGTCGTGTCTGTCAAAGTGGTTTAGGGGATGCCTTGAGCTACGGACTGATTCTTTGAAGTGCTGGAGAGAGTCAGAGGACACAGGCGCACAAACACAGGTTTTGAAACGCACATTGAAAAGTAACAGAAGTATTTTGCCGGGGTGGGAAACCCTTGTTGGAGTTTTGTCAATCTGAAAAAGAAAATATTGTACCAGGGTTTGAAGGAAAAAAAAAACCTTGTTG
Source organism: Garcialebias charrua (assembly GCA_038048925.1). Classification (NCBI taxonomy): domain Eukaryota; kingdom Metazoa; phylum Chordata; class Actinopteri; order Cyprinodontiformes; family Rivulidae; genus Garcialebias; species Garcialebias charrua. The sequence continues at coordinate 9,462 of JBBPBX010007453.1, forward strand.
ATTAAACAATATTCCAATAGTTCCAATCCCTTAATTAAATGTTTTCTATGATTTAAAAAGCAATACAGTCACAATTTTGAATCAATATTTTAATAAGAGGCAGTATAAATGAGTAATTAGGCGAAAATAGGCATTGACATGCTGAAAACACTGACAGTCAGTAACATGTCCCCCACAACAAGTAAATATCCCTTAAATAAATGTTTTCCATGATTTAATTAGGTGAAAATAGGCATTGACATGCTGAAAACACTGACAGTCAGTAACATGTCCCCCACAACAAGTAAATATCCCTTAAATAAATGTTTTCCATGATTTAATTAGGTGAAAATAGGCATTGACATGCTGAAAACACTGCCATCTAGTGGCACAAAAAAACTGTTGCATGTCACAAAAACACTGACATGTCGGTACTACATGTCCCCCACAACAAGTAAATATCCATTAAATAAATGTTTTCTATGATTTAATTAGGCGAAAAAATGCATTGACATGCTGAAAACACTGACATGTCAGTACTACATGTCCCCCACAACAAGTAAATATCCCTTAAATAAATGTTTTCTATGATTTAATTAGGTGAAAATAGGCATTGACATGCTGAAAACACTGCCATCTAGTGGCACAAAAAAACTGTTGCATGTCACAAAAACACTGACATGTCGGTACTACATGTCCCCCACAACAAGTAAATATCCATTAAATAAATGTTTTCTATGATTTAAAAAGCAATACAGTCACAATTTTGAATCAATATTTTAATAAGAGGCAGTATAAATGAGTAATTAGGCGAAAATAGGCATTGACATGCTGAAAACACTGACAGTCAGTAACATGTCCCCCACAACAAGTAAATATCCCTTAAATGAATGTTTTCTATGATTTAATTAGGCGAAAATAGGCATTGGCATTCTGAAAACACTGACATGTCAGTACTACATGTCCCCCACAACAAGTAAATATCCATTAAATAAATGTTTTCTATGATTTAATTAGGCGAAAATATGCATTGACATGCTGAAAACACTGACATGTCAGTACTACATGTCCCCCACAACAAGTAAATATCCATTAAATGAATGTTTTCTATGATTTAATTAGGTGAAAATAGGCATTGACATGCTGAAAACACTGCCATCTAGTGGCACAAAAAAACTGTTGCATGTCACAAAAACACTGACATGTCGGTACTACATGTCCCCCACAACAAGTAAATATCCATTAAATAAATGTTTTCTATGATTTAAAAAGCAATACAGTCACAATTTTGAATCAATATTTTAATAAGAGGCAGTATAAATGAGTAATTAGGCGAAAATAGGCATTGACATGCTGAAAACACTGACAGTCAGTAACATGTCCCCCACAACAAGTAAATATCCCTTAAATGAATGTTTTCTATGATTTAATTAGGCGAAAATAGGCATTGGCATTCTGAAAACACTGACATGTCAGTACTACATGTCCCCCACAACAAGTAAATATCCACTAAATAAATGTTTTCTATGATTTAATTAGGCGAAAATATGCATTGACATGCTGAAAACACTGACATGTCAGTACTACATGTCCCCCACAACAAGTAAATATCCATTAAATAAATGTTTTCTATGATTTAAAAAGCAATACAGTCACAATTTTGAATCAATATTTTAATAAGAGGCAGTATAAATGAGTAATTAGGCGAAAATAGGCATTGACATGCTGAAAACACTGACATGTCAGTAAAAACTGCCATCTAGTGGCACAAAAAACTGTGGCATGTCACTGTGAAAACACTGACATGTCAGTAAAAACTGCCATCTAGTGGCACAAAAAACTGTGGCATGTCACAAAAACAGTGGCATGTCACAGGAAGAGTGGCATGTCACAGGAAGTGTCAGTACGACATGCCGGTGCCACGAATTGCGCTTGCTGTCTCTCAGTGAGAGGATGGCTATAAGGTGAGAAGGGAGGCCATCTATAAAAGGAAAATGATTTTTTTTTATTAAATTAAATTAAATTAAAATAAAAAAAATAAAAGTAAAAAAAAAGGACACAGTATGCAGCAATGCCCTGCTAGAGAAGCAGCCTACAATTACAGTATTGTGGAAAAAAGGGACATTTTGCTCTTCTTCTTCTTCTTTCGGCTTTTCCCTTTTCAGGGGGTCGCCTCAGCGAGTCATCCTCCTCCACCTCACTCTGTCCTCTGCATTTTGCTAGAGTCTGCAGAAATAAAAAATATGTGAAGTAAATGCTGGATTTGCAACAGAAAGCACAAATATAGACAATGATGTTGCTTTCCTGGAATCGCTTTCTACAGAAGCTAATGACAATCCATGGCTGACAGACATACTGGTGGACAAACATAATACTGTATTTAAAATAGATACAAGAGCTGATGTCACAGCTGTCCCAGAAACATGGTACTGTATTCTTAGCATCAATTTGGCAAATTAGATAAACCAAAGAAAGTCCTACAGGGACCGGGGGGTACACCGGATTGAAGGTGAAAGGCATGCTTACAGCAACTCTCAGTAACAACAGTGGTAGTACCAAGGAGGACATTTATGTTGTGAAGGATTTATGTACATCACTGCTGAGTGGACGTGCTGCAATGGCATTAAATTTGGTTGCCAGAATAAACCAAATTAGTTTGGACTCCATTGATGCTGTGAGGCAGGAGTTTCTTAAACTTTTCACAGGACTAGGACTGGTGGAGGGTGAATATAACATTGTTCTGTCACCAGATGCACAGCCTTTCTCCCTCTCAACGCCGAGGCGGATATCCCTGCCATTACTGCCTAAAGTTAAAGAAGAGCTCAACCGTATGCAGCAGGAAGGAGTCATCACCAAAGTGGAGGAGCCAACAGACTGGTGTGCGCCTATGGTGGTTGTCCCCAAGAGCTCGGGCAAGGTGAGAATATGCATTGATCTCACAGAACTGAATAAATATGTCATGAGAGAAAAACATCCTCTCCCAGCAGTAGAGCACACGCTCGGACAGCTGGCTGGAGCAAAAGTCCATCCATCCATCCATCCATCCATTTTCGTCCGGGGGTAGCAGCCTAAGTAGGGAGGCCCAGACTTCCCTCTCCCCAGCCACTTGGAGCAGCTCCTCTGGGGGAATCCCAAGGCGTTCCCAGGTCAGCCGAGAAACATAGTCCCTCCAGCGTGTCCTGGGTCTTCCTCTGGGCCTCCTCCCGGTGGGACATGCCCGGAACACTCCCAGGGAGGCGTCCAGGAGGCATCCTAACCAGCAAAAGTGTTTTCCAAATTGGATGCCAATGCTGGATTCTGGCAGATACTACTGTCAAGGAAGTCTTCACTGCTCACCACCTTCATTACACCCTTTGGGCGCTATTGCTACAATTGGCTCTGCTTTGGGATTTCATCAGCACCGGAGCACTTCCAGAAGCGCATGTCACGGATTCTGGAGGGCCTGGATGGAGTGCTTTGCCAGATGGATGATGTCTTCATCTGGGGGACGACACAGCAGGAGCACGATGAAAGACTGAGGAAGGAACTGTTTCAACTCCAGGAGGCGAATGTAACACTAAATGACAAATGTGAGTTCTCAAAACGCAGAATAAAGTTCTTGGGACAAGTCATCGATGCATCAGGGGTCAGTCCAGACTCGGATAAAGTCAGCGCTATCAGAGCCATGGAGGAGCCCAGAAACATAAGTGAGGTGAGACGCTTTCTGGCAGTGGTGTAGTCTACATGAGACTCAGGTATACGGAGTATACCCACTAGAAAAGCTTAAGAATTTCAGTATACCCACTTAAAAGTACCCAATAATACATGACATCATTAGGCACGTGTCACTGATACATTAAACGTCAGTTAAACGCTTCCGTAACAATCTATCGGTATGCAGCGCTTTGCTTTGATACTGTATTATAAATCTATAACATGTTTTTAATACAAAGCCAACATTTGTACAAAGTTTGTTCATTCATTCAAATATAAGCATAAGAGAAATCTGGAAACATTCAATATGCTTAAAAATCAAAATAAATTGACAATTACATTGTTACAGTGTACCATACTTTGGTTTCTAAGCACAGTATACCCACTACAAAAATGTAGACTACGCCACTGCTTTCTGGGTATGGTGAACCATCTTGGGAAGTTCCTTCCCCACCTGGCAGAGAAAACCAGACCTTTGAGAGATCTTCTGAAGAAGTCAAACCTGTGGTCGTGGGGTTCACCGCAGCAACAAGCTTTCAACGCTATTAAAACAGATCTGACACCACCACCATAGCATTGTACGACCCAAATGCAGAGACACGTGTGTCAGCGGATGCATCATCGTATGGACTCGGTGCAGTTCTACTTCAGAAACACACTGATACAGAGTGGAAGCCAGTGGCATATGCATCACAGTCTCTCAGCGACACGGAGCAGAGGTATTTGCTCAGATTGAGAAAAAGGCTCTCGCTTCAACATGGGCCTGTGAGAGGTTCGCAGAGTTTCTGATCAGGAAGAGTTTCCACATCGAAACCGACCATAAACCATAGAGCTTTGGAGCGTGACGTCACTGGTCCGCGGCGCAAAGCGGCGCACAGCATTGTGGGAACGAAATCGCCATTTTTAATGTCTTACTAAAAGAAGCTCTGTCTCTCGTTTTTTTGTTAGAATCTAAGAAGGTTGTAACAGTTTTGCAATGGTCTAAACATGCTGTGTTATTGGATGTAATGTCCGGTCACACGACCTGAAAGTAGATAGAAAACGGACTTTCTGTTTCCTGTTTGCTGCTGGAAGCAGCGCGAGGGAGCTCATGTGTCGGACCTAACAAAAAGGAGATGAATGTCCTGATATCAGCTGTGAAACGTCCTGATATAACTTTCTCCATGTCCCAAAATAACTGCTAGTTTGTTCCAGACATCCTGGTGAGTGTATAAATTCGTTTTGTTGGAGTTGTGCCATAATTTTTGCCACGATTTTGTCCGGGTGTTTAGTTCATAGAAGTGGGTCAGCCTAGTTTAGGTTGGGTTTATATTTTTTATATAACGTAGTCTGATTTTAGACAGAGTGGACAGCTGTGTTATTGTGAAATAAACTGTTTAAAGTTTCTAGTGTGTTGTCACTGTAGTAATACTGATCTGTGTTCTGATCTATCCTTGTCAAGGCAGACCTTCATATGAAATGAATTAAACTCCAGAAGAGCTCAGTCAGGCTGCAGATGGAGGAGCAGCTACAAATACACCGTCAAATGTTGCTCAGGTAGTACCATATAAAACAATTTCTCCATGTCCCAAAATAACTGCTAGTTTGTTCCAGACACTGGTGAGTGTATAAGTCAAAGTCAAGTCAAAGTCAACTTTATTGTCAAAACTGCAATATGTACAGGACATACACAGGATTGAAATTGCATTTCTCTCCGTCCCTCGGTGCAACAGTAACCATTTAAACACTAAAACACTGAAACATTTAATAAACATAAGCATAAAATGAAATAATAAAAGTGTAATACTGTCCTGAGTTTTTTCATAGTAGTATAAAAGTGTAAAAAAGTGTAAAAAGTATATCTATAAAATAAAATGAAAGTTCTGGCATTGACATTTGTAATAGAGTGACAAAGCAGCATATGAAGTTTATGTACACAGTATATGTATGAGGTAGTTGATATTGGTATAGAGGTAAAGTGGCATATACAGTAAGGCTAGTAAAAAATATACAGTATATATCAGCAGTAGTGTAGATATAAAAAGTACCGGTAGTGTAAATGTAAACAGTAGTAATAAATGTAAACAGTAGTAATGAATGTAAACAGTAGTAATAAATGTAAACAGTGAATGTAAACAGTAGTATAAATTCGTTTTGTTGTTAATTTTTGCCACGATTTTGTCCGGGTGTTTAGTTCATAGAAGTGGGTCAGCCTATGGTTGGGTTTATATTTTTTATATAACGTTGTCTGATTTTAGACAGAGTGGACAGCTGTGTTTTTGTGAAATAAACAGTTTAAAGTTTCTAGTGTGTTGTCACTGTTACTGTATTAATACTGATCTGTGTTCTGATCTATCCTTGTCAAGGCAGACCTTCATATGAAATGAATTAAACTCCAGAAGAGCTCAGTCAGGCTGCAGATGAGGAGGAACAGGGACCAGCAGCTACAAATACACCATCAAATGTTGCTCAGGTAGTACCATATAAAACAATTTCTTCATGCACAAACCGAAAGGTAGTAGTCATCTGTTACAGAACAGGTCAGAGCTGAATAAAAACCAGCTGGAAAAAGTAAATTTAAAGTATTAAATAGGACTTCCTTGTTTTGTCATCATTGTTTAATGTGTCACACAAAACTCTGTCTAATACCTGTGTCTTTTTCTCTTCAAGGGATGGAGGTGACAAGCTCATAACAGAAGGACGTTGTTATCTGACAGAGGCTTTGATATTAGACTGTGTGAGAGTCAAGGTTCTTTATTGTCATTCACATCACATGTTGTACGTGAGGTGGAACGAAACTGTGTACACAGGGTCCCATTTACAGCCAACAAAAGTATAAAATGAATGATGTGCTGAGGTTAAAATCCCTCTTCTCCACATCGAGAGGAGCCAGTTGAGGTGGCTCGGGCATCTGGTTAGGATGCCTCCTGGACGCCTCCCTGGTGAGGTGTTCCGGGCATGTCCCACCGGGAGGAGACCCAGAGGAAGACCCAGGACACGCTGGAGGGACTATGTTTCTCGGCTGGCCTGGGAACGCCTTGGGATTCCCCCAGAGGAGCTGCTGGACTCGTTGTTTTGAAATATTTTTACAGTTGAATAATAACAAGTGGTTATTTTTTCTCATTTAATAAAAATTAATGTGGTAAACATTTATGAAACATTTAATTCAGCACTAACATGTAAACATGATGAAATTGATCACATTTGTAGTAAACATTTGATGTATTAACAAATTTCATTAACAGGGATTAACCTGTCCAAATAAAAGTTGAATGAATGAATTTCAGGTAAGAAATAAACAAAATGAAACAGATCCATTTTGAAGTAAACATTTGATGTAATTAAACATTTCTAGTAACAATGTGATGAACATTGTGTAAGTTAATACATTTTATAGAAAAATTGCTACATAAATGTGCAAATATAAGTGAACAGCATAATTTACATAATTGTGTATCCCTTGAAGCTGGAGAACAAACTGAGAAATATCTTTAGGAAGCTTCATGCTTTCTGTAGACGTCCAGCCATGTCTGTGTGGGTCCACACAAGGTCACAGTGGTTTGATTGTGCACCTGTGCAGTGTGGACGATGCTTCTTCAGGTGAAATTCATCTCCTGCCTCCACAGCCGCTGGATGCTGCATGTCTTGTATCTGTGAGGGAACTTTCTCCAGGCAGCAGCGATCACACTGAGTCCATCAGGAGATGCTCCAAGTTCAGGAGTTGGATTTTGTACTGCTAGCTGCATTTTAATGTATCACCCTCATCATGACTCAGAGAGCAGAACCTGTGAACACACAATTAAAATGGTGAATGAAAAGACAGAAACATTTGTCTATAATATATATGCATCTTAATACATATATATAAAGTAATCTAATCAAGATTTGAAGTCTACATGACAAGCTCAAGTCATTAAAAATAAGGTATTTTCTACGTGGAGCTTTGTAAATCAGTTAAAATACTATAAAAAATTAAGTGTTCACAATTTCTAATACTCATAGTAGCATACAGAAGGTTGATTGATTCTGAAAGACATGTATATTAATAATTTATGTAAAATTAATGAGCCAACAACGTACCTTCAACGTATTTAGAATCTGGGGGATTTAAAAATGTCCAAATCATCTATCCAGCTATTCATAGATTGGACCAGCTCTCCCAGTGAATTGTAATTATAAAAATTATTTGTGGTGTAAACACTGACACAGACCAGGTCTGCTAAAATGACTGGGAATGTCAGTGGAGGTAAGTATTACTCCAGGTCTCTGCTCCATTTATTTATTTCAAACGGGCAATATTTCCAATTATACCGATTTTTTTCCATGTAGTTTTTTTTTTTTGTCATCTGGGAGAAGCTTATTACGATAGTCCACTTTATTTGGCGCTGCTTTTCAGAACCGTGACGGAAGAAATCTCCTGAATTTCTTTTATTTTTTCTGAAGACAACAAAAATGGGGGTCGAGACCGGAACGCCCCGACACTCCCCCACACAGTGACGTGTGCTCCAAAGCTCTATTAGTCCCGTTGCTGGGGTCGAAGAGTCTAAACGATCTTCCTCCTCGCATACAGCGACTACAAATGAGACTAATGAGATATTCCTACAGTATTTCCCATGTGGCTGGCAAAAAATTGCTACAGCTGATGTTTTGTCCAGAGCTCCAATCTCCAGCGAGTCAGGAGGTCTGCAAGAAGAGGAGGTCAACTTGTATGTTGACTCAGTCGTTGCATCTTTACCTGCCACAGAACCACGACTGAGAGAAATCCAAAGACATCAGGACGACGACAGCATACTCAAACAGCTGAAAAAGTTCTGTGTAGAAGGATGGCCAGATAAATACTCTACTGAGAAAAGTGTTCAGCCTTATCTGCCATTCTCAGGTGAACTTACTGTTCAAAATGGTCTGCTTCTTTATGGTAGCAGGATAGTGATCCAGCTTCTCTCAGAAAGGACATTCTTTTGAAACTACATGAGGGTCACTTGGGAATAACTAAATGCAGAGAAAGGGCCAAACATTCAGTGTGGTGGCCGGGTCTCAGCAGCGAGCTGATTAAGCTGTGAGACCTGCGATACATGCTGTCGGGAGAGAACAAAACACAAAGAGCCACTACTGCCCACTGAATTCCCACAAAGACCATGGGTCTGTTCATAGGAACTGAGTGAGTTTCCTGCATGGGGCAGAATAATCCCCACACTCAGATAGAGGATTTGGGTAGTCCACCCCTCCCTCTTAGTTAAACTTAAATGTTAGATTACTGTTATGAGATTTATATACTGTTCTGAGATTTATATACATCTGGGTTCAGGCTGAACTGTGACTGTAAAGAGATTTAAGTTTGTGCACTGTTGGTGTAGAATAAATAAATAACAGTAAGAATAAGTTAGAGTTCTAGCACATTCTGCTTTAGGAAAGTATTAGTACAATACTGAGTTAATTTTGGGTATTCCACAGAATGCATCTTTCTGGCGTGTGATTTATGTTTGCATATCTACATGTTCTTACTCACAACAAATGCTATTCAGAAAGGGGGATGTAGTATCAGGCTATCTGTTGGTAGGAACCTTTGTGCTGTATGGTGTTGCGGGTCGGACCGTAATAAAGGCGTACCTGTGTAATGGACCAGACGGTGGTCTCTGATACACCGTTGTCTTTTTGAACTGTCCAGTGATGCTTTTTGCTGACCCTATCAGTAAACAGACATTTACTACAATTTATTCCATTAGTTGTAATCTGAGAACATATATAGTCACTCACAAAGAGACTATTGGCTTCTAAAAAAGCTAAGTCTGGTCCTCTGGACATTCAAAAAATAAAACAAAACAAAGCAAAAAAAAATGTAGAAACGTTTCGAGACTATTGGCTTCTTTAATTTTATTCTAATGTAATGAAAAGAATAACATTTTGTCATTTTCATGATATGTGCTATTATGCTATGTTATTCTTTAATATGGAGCATTGTTACTTGACCATATACAGTAATGGTGTCAGAGTTGAATTTTATGTCAAATTGTGCTTTTCAGATTTGTTTTAGAAGTGTTAAGACGCTAATCCAAGTATTTCACTACTGGAGACTATGTGTCTGTCTTTTTCCTAAACATTTCTCTCTGCTTCTGGCTGTAACCTTGAATCTTGATAACAGCAAGTGAACTCCTCGACTGGTTCTTCTGAACCAATCGGAGAGGGACAAGTCACTGATCTCAGATCCTCTATAGGGTTCCAAGCTTTCCTGGAACCTCGAGTTCCTGTAAGGAAGAGGAGATGTGCACTTTCTCTTTAAGCTGTCGGACATTTGGTCAAGAGCCAAAGACCTTCGTTCTTCAGTAAGGGCTAATAACATGCTTGTTATCAGTCCACTTCGAACCGAGCGTAAGCTCAGAACTTTGAATTAAATTCCTTTCTGGAATAAGTTATCTTGAGCCAAGAACCATGACTGCCACAACTTCTGCCGACTAAAGCAAGTATCACCGACACTGACAAGGTAAACACGTTTGGAGTCCAGCTTGGACTTGCGGGACCTACGACTCGTTTACGTCCAAGGCTGATCACAGCTCTTTACCAGAACCGCGACGGACGTCTTAAGGTAAAGGAGCAGCTGTTTGCTTACTGGAGGTGTGATGATATCTTAGCTGGACGTGTATGAAAGAGTGTCATCTGGTTTTATAAATGCAAGATAAATTTCCCTCTTGACAACCCCTCCAACCTCTTTTATTCCTCCTATTTCCTTCTCCTTCATTCTAAGCTGGTAACTACATTTTAAGCTAAGAGCCACAGATAAAAAAGTAATATGTCAACTCATTACTATGTCTGTTGTTACAATTTAAGTGTGCTGATGCGTGTTAAATTGCAAGAAAGTGAAATCCGTCAATCAAGTGTAATGATGTTAATTTTAGTTGATTTATTTTAAATAAAAGGTAGCATCTCCTGGCATACCAACTAAATCAACGTCTCATGGTCACTTCATAGTTTATTTGTCCATCATAAACTGATCACAGAAATATTGGGTAAACTGAAAAAGAAAATAATCCGTAAATTACTGTTCAATCTGAATAAGTAAATAATTAAGGTAAAGGGTGTCAGTTTAATACAGACCCCCCCTAAATCCTTACACCTGTTAAGATGAAGTCGTGTCACGCATGCTTCTATGTAGCCTCAAGGTTTTACTGAATATACATATTGGAGAACAGAACAGTTGCTTGGTTTATGTTGTTGGCTAGAGGTTTAGTTTGTTTTAGGTTGTTGCTGGAGGAGGCGTGAACAAAAGCACAACCCCCAACCTCCTCCCCGCCTTGTCTCTCGACACGCCCATTTTGAGGGAGATTTTGAATCTGCTTCGGGGGAGGAGTTACCGTTTCACAGTGTGTTGAGGCCCGCTTTAAGTAGTAGGCAGAGCAGTCCTCAGAGCAGCAGCAGGTGTGCTGAGTTGGTTGATTGGCTGTGGAGGGAAAGTGAACAGACAGACAGAAAACCCAGAAAATCCCACACGTCCCAGTGGCTTTCAAACCCCAAAATACATTACGGCAAAGACTGGTTCATCCCAAAGATCCAGTCCCCCGGCACAAACACAGTAATATTGTGTATGTTGTTCAGTGTCAGGAGGGCTGTGATCAGTCTTATATCGTGGAAACTAAACAGCCACTGGCCAAAAGGATGGACCAGCACAGAAGATCAACATCATCAGGTCAGGACTCTGCAGTCTACACTCATCTCCAGGTCAGTGGTCACTCTTTCAGGGATGAAGATGTTCACATCCTTGATAGAGAGGAACGATGGTTTGAGAGAGGAGTAAAGGAGGCCATCTTTGTGAAAAGAAACCATCCATCATTAAACAGAGGTGGAGGCCTCCGGGTTCAACTGTCCCCCTCTTACAATGCTGTTATTGCTAGTATCACTCAGCCCTCTGTGAATAACAAACAACCATCAGGGTGCTAACGATCCATCATTAGGCTGATGGCCCTCCTTGATCATGTGAGCAGCTAGTTTTGAATGTCAACAACAAACTGGTTGATTAATTATGAGAAGGTGTTATTTATAAGACCGAGTTGAATACTGTACAGCACTTCAGACTGAGTCTTTCGGATGAAAGACAAAACATTTCTACAATTTTTTTGTTTTTTGAACCCGTCCAGAGGACCTGACTTAACTTTTTTAGATTTTTTTCTACCTGGATTGTTGAGCATGCATCAGGATAACCTCAGACTGTTTCTGTGAGTAGCAAGTCGGCCATGGCCTAAACATGATTGTTATACATGATGGTTGATTGCTTTGGATGGATGGGTCCTTTTGCATGTGTTAAAAAGCCTGTTTCGAGATTCCAACAGGAGCCGTGACCATCGCTCAAGGAGGAATTCTGCCCATCATTCGGGCAGTCTTGCTGCCCAGGACCGAGAGGCCCGCTGGATTTGACAGCAAGCTGGATCCAGGTGGACGGATCGGTATCTGGGGCCAGATTCTTCAGATTCGCTGCAGGAGATCCTTACTGCCCACAGCTCTCAGCCTCTTAACAACTCTTGAATGAAACCAGGATGATGAGCTATGACAACACTTAATTTCCCTTTGGGAAAGTACTTCTGAATTGAATTGAATCACTTGTGGACTGTCACACAAGTACTTTATTCATGTTGCTAATCCCTTATTATTTTTTTTTTTTTTGTTCATTTCTGGTTTAAAAACAGTGATTGGGTAAAGTTTATTTTCAACACAAATCCTCATGACTCATCGGCCCTTTATGAGAGGTAAAGAACACTAAATATTGATTGAAATTGTTAGTAATGGAGTTACTAATCACAGTTCTTAAATCCCCGACACCATTGTATTCCCCAGGTCAAACTGACTCAGGAACATCATGGATGTTCCTCAGAAATGTACAAAACAGGAGGGAAGGGGCCTCCCCCTCCTCCTCCCCACTCAATGACGAGGTGGAATTTCCTCCCTAATCAGATGTTATATCTGATGTTAAAAAGAGGGGAAAGTACACCCTGTTCTCCAAGTTTCTGAACTGCACAACTGAAAGCAAAGTGACATATTTGGACCGTGACTTTGTATTTATGATGAAAGTAGCAATCAGGTTGCTACAATAGTACATCTTGGCTGGAGGCCCAGCTCTTGTAGTCACGGTTCCTCACTGCTTCACACAAATTCACAGCCATATCTAGCAATAAATGCTGACAAATTTGTTTTATCCCTTAACTGATGGAAGAAAAATTCACCGTTTACTGAAATAAGTCGGAACTGACAAAAGTAGTTATAAATGAATTAAAAATGAAAATCCATTACTCCCGTGAGCAAACTGCTCCAGTTGTCTCAGGTTTGAAAGTTTCCTAATCCAGACTACATTTTCCAGCTCCTTCCACAAACATTCAACAGGTAAGAAGGAGCCTGACTTTAAAATTTGCATTTCTGACTTTTGAGTTCATTTTCAGATCATTGTATGTGTTTTTAGAAGTTCTAAAGGTGTTGCATCTACCTACATTTTTGAACTATTTCACCAGTACTCTCCTGCTTGGTGCCTCAGGTCAAGAGATCAGATGCTTCTAGTGGTCTGGAGATCCAAACAGAAGCTCAGAGGGTCCAGGACTGAGCTTTTTTGTTGCTTCTATAAGATTATAGAACAATATTCCATTTCATATCAGATGAGCTCGTTCGTGTCTACATTTAAAACTCTTCTAAAAAGAGGAGTGGTGGCGCAGAGGTTAGAGACGGTGGGCCTGTGATCGGAAGATTGCTGGTTCAAGCCCCAGTACCGACAACATCAAAAAATGTGGGTGGAAAAGGTGAAACACCCACACCTGCCTCCACCCTTATTTGCCCCACCCTGGGCCCCTGAGCAAGGCCCTTAACCCCCACCATCTGCTCCCTAAAAAGACAGGTCTCTCTTGAAAATGAGTTCTTGTGGCTCAATGAGACTACCTGGATGAATTAAGGGTAAATGGAAAAAAAAAGAAAAGAAAGAAAAACACATTTTAACCCTTGGCTTCTGGCACAGTCTGACATTCTCTTGTAGTGTATTTTATTTTTTAACTGATCTACTGGTAATTGTAGTTACAAATGCAAAGCAGAAGGCTGTATGGGAGGCTGTACACTAAAGAGGACAAGACAGACTTGCACCGATTGGCAAGACAGAGGGAACAGGCTGGAAAGGATGTGCTGCAGGTTAGGCTTGTAGGAATGGTACTGTACAGGGTATAGGAATGGTAATGTTCTAACAAGTGAGGAGAGTGTGATGGGAAGATGGAAGGATTACTTTGAGGAGCTAATGAATGAAGAGAATGAAAGAGAAAGAAGAGTAGAGGTCATAGAACTGTGGACAGGAAGTGGGAAAGATTAGTGAGGGAGAAGAAGGGAGACGGCAGTAGGACCTGATAACCAGTGGACGTTTGGAAATGTCTTGGAGAGATGTGGTTTTTGACTTGACTACTAAATAGCATTTTCTAGGGTGTGAAAATGCCTGAGAAATGGAGAAGTGTGATGGTGCCCATTTTTGTGTTGTAGCAACTACAGGGTAATTACCGGTACGTCGATGAGCCACACAATGAAGATCTGGGAGACAGTTGTGGAAGCTAGACTTAGACAAGAGGTGACTGTGAACAGCAGTATGGTTTCATGCAGAGAAAGAGCACCACAGATGCCATATTTGCTTTGAGGATGTTGATAGAGAAGTACAGTACAGAGAGGGTTAGAAAGAACTCCATTGTGTCTTTGTGGATTTAGAAAAAGCATATAACAGAGTGCCAAGTGAGGAGGTGTGGTATTGCATGAGGAGATCTGGAATGGGAGAAAAGTATGTTAGACTGGTACAAGACATGTATGAGGACAGCAGGACAGTGGTGAGATGTGCTGTAGGAGTGACAGATAGCTTCAAAGTGGAGGTGGGAGATGCGCTATTGTCAGATCTGCAATATGCTCACGCGAGCGAAACCGTGAAACTTAATGCAGACGGACCAACCGGTCCAACAGCGACTTTGCTAACATGAGCCCCTTCTTGTTTGCTCTGATGATGGGCCAATTAACAGATGAGGTCATGCGGGAATCCCCGTGGATTATGATGTTTGTAGATGACATTGTGATCTGTGGTGAGAACAGGTGGAAGAGAACTTGGAGAGGTGGAGGTATGCACTTGAAAGAAGAGGAATGAAAGTCAGCCGTAAGACAGAGTACATGTGTGTGAATGAGAGGGAGGAGGTGGAACAGTAAGGCTACAAGGATCAGAAGTCACAATTGTGCAGGACTTCAAGTATGGAGTCCAGGAAGCACCAAAGTTCATGCTCATTAATCCAGGTATAAATCCAACAATGTTCAGTCAGGTCATCTGGATGGTTTCTTTTGTTGCCGAGACATTTTGTCCTTCATCCGAAGGACTTCTTCAATCTGAGGAGCCCACCAAACCAAACTGAATCCCATGCTCACTCCTAGAGTGGAAAAAGGTTTGCTGGTGAAAAGATGGCTTCCAGGGCATGCCCTCTCCCGTCAACTCCTCTAAAGGCAGCCATGCCAAAGTGGTTCAAAACACCAAAGTTCATGCTCATTAATCATCGTCACTCTCCAGGAAAATGGGGAGTGTGGTAAAGGGGTGAAAAACAGATTCCAAGCAGGATGGAGTAGATGGAGAAAAGTTTCAGGAGTGAGTTGTGACAAAAGGGTGGCAGCAAAGGTAGTCTACACAATACGTGAGCATATGGAGTGTACCCACTAAAAAGCTTAAGAATTTCAGTATACCCACTTGAAAGTGCCCAATGATACATGACATATCATTAGGAATGTGCCATTGATACGTTAAACAGCAGTGTTTCAGCAACAATCTATCTGTATACAGCACTTATGAAGTCGAAGACGCAAATTCAACAATGGCAAGACTCACAGCTGCATCGAATCACTCATCAACTGTCCACCGGGATACAGCTGCATCGAATCACTCAACTGTCCACCTGGATATAAGGCGCCCCTTTCCTCAGCTCTTCCTGTTTCCCCGTTGCCAGTCTAGTCGCCTACCGCAGCTACTTTTCGTCTCGTGCTCTCAACCTCGACTTCTGGTCCTCCTCGGCATGTTTGCTCGCGACTCCGACGCTTCTGCGGACTCTCCGGTTCTCCTCGTGGCCGCCGCTGGTCCTCCTTCCCCCGCCCGTCGGGACCAGTTGGAGTCTCTGGCCGCTATGGTCCCCTCCGGCGCCTCTTCTCCTCCCTCGCCACCGCCGCCCGTGTCGGGCAAGCGGTCCAGGAAGCGGTCCCCTCCTCCGGCCGTGCGCAACGGTGGGCTCCCGCGCTCCTCCGAAGCCACAGCGCTGGACCTGGGCCCCCGCCCCTCTCCGAGCCGCTTCCTTGATTCTGCTCCGTCCGCATCGGTCCATGTGGCGGCTTCCGGTCTCCTGTCCTCCCCGCTACCGGGCCGATCTACTGGGGCCGACCAACGGTCGTCTGCGGCTTTGGTCGCCTCGCTCGACACCTTAAACCGATCGATCTCGGCTCCATCTGCCCATCGGCAGGCCTCCACTTCCGCATCGGGTCAGCCGGCCGCCCAGGTCGGTCACGTGACGTTCTCGCTCGCCGATGCCCGTCCTGGCCCATTGCAGGGTAAGATGTATCGTTCTTTGTCTTTCAGCCGTTTTGTTTTGCCTCTGCACGTTTCCCCTCGCCTCAGTCAACAGTCTGATGGCGGGCCGGGCTCCTCTGAACTTCTGCTGTCGGGTCCGCTTCTCTTTAACTTTTACCTGGCCTACGGCGCCATCTGATGTACGCGTGGTAGAAACGTAATTGACTCACGTGCCTCCGTCCAGTTGAGGGCGCTGTTGCTCCACCGTAATCTCCTCATCTGAACTCGTTTTGAATGAACTTTCCCAAACCGGGACCTGCTTTTAACTCCACTTGGTTTTAATACCCCTCAATTGTAGCATCTTATGGAAAGTTGTTGATTGACTGAAAGTGACTCCATTTGTTGCCATTCATCGCTCTCTGAAACCTGCCTTGGTGTCCTGATCTTAGTCTTATGTGAATTATAATAATGGTAATGCTACTACTTCAATAATGATACCAATGATAATTATAATAATAATAGTGGTGGTGACAGTGATAACTATGATGATGATGCTAATGATGATACTTTGTGACGTGCCTCTTAATTGCAGCTGGTTTTGGAGCTATTTTGTCGGCGGTGGTATGGATGTTGGCAGTGACGCGATGATTGTTTTTCACGGTGCCGTGTCTGGAGGTGTCGATGTATTAACTTTGTTTGTATTCGTGCTCTCCTGTTTTAGGCCAGCCGTACGTCCCGGCCCACTCTCGTGTTTCTCCATGGCTCCGCTCAAAGATCCTGCAGGGGTAGTACATCGATCTGGCTTCTCTGTTGCTTCCCTCTCCTGCAGTCGGTCGTCAGGGCTTCGCCGCAGTTTTCCATGCCGCCAACCCCCGCTTGTCCCGGGATCTGTCGATCGGCGAATTCCTGGCG
This sequence comes from Garcialebias charrua, assembly GCA_038048925.1. Classification (NCBI taxonomy): domain Eukaryota; kingdom Metazoa; phylum Chordata; class Actinopteri; order Cyprinodontiformes; family Rivulidae; genus Garcialebias; species Garcialebias charrua. The sequence continues at coordinate 26,548 of JBBPBX010007453.1, forward strand.
GCTTTTGGCGTCTTCAGGGACATTCTTTGCTCTGTCTAACCCGAGCGCAGGGTCGAGATGGATGCCTATCTCGCCTTAATCGCCGACCTTGACTTAAAGTACGGCCGGTCCATCTTCTACCTGTACCATGTGGCATACGCTTCCAAGGCCGCTTCGATACTGTCCCAGTCGGAGTTTGCCTGGACTGGTCAGTCTTGGACGCTGAACTTTTGGTTGTGCTGACCCAAGCTCCTCCGTGCCGTTCATGCTCTGCTGTCTGCCATCGTAACTCATTCTGTCCCTCTGTCCCGTTCGACCAGCCCCATCTGTCCCTCCCGTCGAATCACCGTGCCGCTAGTAGCCAGCCTGCCGATCGCCACGGCCGGTCGGTGGGGCTATTCTACGGCGCGCCCATATGTAACAAATTTAACAAGGGTCTTTGTTCCTTCCCTGCTTGCTCCTTTCTCCACGCGTGCAGCTACTGCAGGGGTGCACACCCACGTTCCGTCTGCCCTCGTCGGTTGAACCCCAGGGCCCTTCGCAGGTCCAAACGCTGATCTTCCTTCTCCCGATCAACCCGTTACTTTCTTAGCCTCCCGTTCACCCGTTTTACTTTCATGTTTGACCTCCCGTTTGCCTCGTTTTGCTTTCATGGTTGGCCTCCCGTTCACCCCGTTTTGCTTTCATAGTTGGCCTCCCGTTCGCCCCGTTTTACTTTCTTAGTTGGCCTCCCGTTCACCCCGTTTTACTTTCTTAGTTGGCCTCCCGTTCACCCCGTTTTGCTTTCATGGTTGGCCTCCCGTTCGCCCCGTTTTACTTTCATGTTTGGCCTCCCGTTCACCCCGTTTTGCTTTCATGGTTGGCCTCCCGTTCGCCTCGTTTTACTTTCACGATTAGCCTCCCGTTTACCCTGTTTTACTTACATGTTTGGCCTCCCGTTCACCCCATCCTACTTCTTAGTTAGCCTCTTTGCTACGAACTCACGCTATTCTATAAGTGTCGTTTTCTCCTTAACTGAAAAAATAAAATAAAATAAAAAATAAATAAAAAAAATAATAATAAAAAATATTGGTGTTACTACCCTCCTTGCGGTTCTCTTTAATTTAATTCCAGGTCATCCGTCGCCTCTGCCTGTCGGTCTAATCTTCTCCGTTCCGTCGCCCGGACCTTCCAAATCTCCGTACCCACCGTGTTAGCTTGTCCCATGCTGCTTGACCAACGCCGTTTCAGGCTCCCGTTTATTCGATCCCTCCTGGCTGGCATTATCTTTCGTGCAAACTCTTATCATCTAGGTCCATTCCCAGGTCTGTTCCCTAACATTGCCATTGTGCTCCTCCCTGGCCCTGTTCTCTGAACGTGCCATCTCGCTCCTCCTGGAGGGCATGGCTATGCTCCCTCCGTAGCCATTCAGGGTGCTCCCGAGGCTTCCCTCCGGGGGCCTGGTCGCTGGTCTTGGGCGGCCTTCTCCTTCTACATCCACCCAGACATCTCATCCATGCTCGTTGCTCAGCACTTGCTCAGTTCCTCGGTAAGCTCTCGCATTGCCAGCTGGTGGTGGGGTCCTTCGGCTGTGAATGTCGCCTCCCTCTTTCTTTCTGGTAGCCCAAGCTGGCTCATTCTCCCTTTCTCTATCCCCTGTGGTCCATGTGGGCTCACTTCCTGGCAGCCTGTGCGGGTTCTCTCTTGGTAGCCCATGCGAGGCTCACTCCCCGGCAGCCCGTGCGAGGCTCACTTTCCCTTTCCCTCTCCTCTGGCAGCACAGGCGAGGCTCGCTTTCCTTTCTCTCTCCTCTGGTAGCACAGGCGAGGCTCATTCCCAAAAGATGGTCGTAGCCCATTCCCAAAAGAAGGTTGTAGCCCATGCATGCCCGATCCCAGCAGCCCATGCGTGGCTCACTTTCCCTTTCTCTCTCCTCTGGCAGCCCATGCGAGGCTCATTCCCAAAAGATGGTCGGAGCCCATTCCTAAAAGAAGGTTGTAGCCCATGCATGCCCGATCCCAGCAGCCCATGCGTGGCTCACTTTCCCTTTCTCTCTCCTCTGGCAGCCCATGCGAGGCTCATTCCCATAAGATGGTTGTAGCCCATTCCCTGAAGATGGTTGTAGTCCCATTCCCTAAAGATGGTTGTAGCCCCATTCCCAAAAGATGGTTGTAGTCCCATTCTCAAAAGATGGTTGTAGTCCCATTCCCAAAAGATGGTTGTAGTCCCATTCCCAAAAGATGGTTGTAGCCCCATTCCCGAAGGATGGTCGTAGCCCATGCGGGGCTCTCTCTCCGGCAGCCCGTGCGGGCTCTCTTGGCAGCCTATGATGACTCGGCTCACTCTTTCTCTTCTGCAGCCCATGCGAAGCTCACTCTTCTGCAGCCCATGCGAAGCTCACTCTCCAGCAGCCAGTGTGTGGCTCTCTCTCCAGCAGCCAGTGTGTGGCTCTCTCTCCAGCAGCCCGTGCGGGCTCTCTTTGGCGGCCCATGACTCGGCCCACTCTTCCTCTGTTTCTCTCCAGCAGCCCATGCGAAGCTCACTCTCCAGCAGCCCGTGTGTGGCTCTCTCTCCAGCAGCCCGTGCGGGCTCTCTTTGGCGGCCCATGACTCGGCCCACTCTTCCTCTGTTTCTCCTCTGCAGCCCATGCAAGCTCACTCCCCGGCGGCCCATGCGGGGCTTGCTTTCCCTTTCGCTATCTCTCTCTGGCAGCTCAAGCGGGCTCACACCCCGCTCTCATTCCTCTGGCAACCGTTCTCACGGCTTCCTCTTCACCTTTCAGCCAGACCCTCGCCAGCTCGGCCCCGGCTATTCTCTTTGGGGGGTAGATATCCATAATCTATCTCCCTATGCCGGACATTCAAGCTCTCAGCAGTCCGGCATGCATGCCCTCTGCCGGGGCCCGAGCGCCAAAGAAACATTAATCAATAAAACATTTTAATTGTATTCTCTCTCTTGTTTTGTGAGTCATGCCCTCGGGCAGCCAGACCCTCGCCAGCTCGGCCCCGGCTTTTCTTTTTGGGGGGGTAGATATCCATAATCTCTCCCTATGCCGGACATTCAAGCTCTCAGCAGTCCGGCATGCATGCCCTCCGCCGGGGCCAGAGCGCCAAAGAAACCTTAATCAATAAAACATTTTAATTGTATCCTCTCTCTCATCACTAAACTCTCGGGCATGTGCTCATACAGTTTGCACTACTTCTCATACTTGCACTAATGTTTGTATTACATCACTGCCTATAGTCATAATACTGTTTACATTCTCTGTTTACATTTATTAATACTGTTTACTTTTATTACTACTGCTTACATGTAATTACTACTGTTTACATTTACACTACTCTAATATCTACACCACTGCTGATACATATACAGTGTGCTCTGAACGGTCTTATTTAGGGATGCCCAATGTGCCTTACTGCATATGCCACTTTTTGCCTCTATAACAACATCAACTACTACCTCATACATATACTGTGTACATTAACTCATACGCTGCTTTGCCACTTTGCAAATGTCAATGCTAGAAACCTTTAGTTTATTTTAGTTATACTTTTTTTTATACTAGTATGCAAAAACTCAGGACAGTATTATGTTCATTAAATGTTTAATGTTTTAGTTTTAGAGTTGGTGTAAATTTTCATACTCTTATACCACTATGCAAAAAACTCAGGACAGTGTTAGTTTTACTATTTTATGCTTATGTCTATTATTATATGTTTCAGTGTTTCAATGTTTAGATGTTTACTGTTGCACCGAGGGACTGAGAGAAACGCAATTTCGGTCCTGTGTATGTCCTGTACAGTACATATTGCAGATCTGACAATAAAGTTGACTTTGACTTTTTTTTACTTTGATTTTGTGAGTCTCTTCAGGTTGAAATGAAGTCGAAGACGCAAATTCAACAATGGCAGGACTCACAGCTGCATCGAATCACTCATCAACTGTCCACCTGGATACAGCTGCATCGAATCACTCAACTGTCCACCTGGATATAAGGCGCCCCTTTCCTCAGCTCTTCCTGTTTGCCCGTTGCCAGTCTAGTCGCCTCCCTCCACCTCCCCGTCTCCTCCCGGGGTTTCTGGTTCCTCGGTTCTCCCCTGTTCTTCGTCCCGCCTCCGCCGCCTGGGGTTGTCCTGCTCGCCTTCGTCTTGGTCCTGCTGCTGTGTGCGTTCCTGCTTCCTGTTCCCTGCGACCCAGCCGGTCATGGCAGATGGCCGCTTGTCCTGAGCCTGGTTCTGCTGGAGGTTTCTTCCTCTCGAGGGAGTTTTTCCTTCCCACTGTCGCTTCGTGCTTGCTCAGGATGGAGGTTCTGCGCTGGTGTTCGTCTCAGGGTTGTCTGGAGCTGTCGGCCGCTGGCTGGCCGTCATTCACGTACCGGTGGGATGGATTGGACGTCTGCGATCCCTTCTCCACCACCGGGTTCGGGTCCCGGGGGGTAGATATCCATAATCTATCTCCCTATGCCGGACATTCAAGCTCTCAGCAGTCCGGCATGCATGCCCTCCGCCGGGGCCCGAGCGCCAAAGAAACCTTAAAGACCGTGTAAAGTGAAATTAAATTTGTGTTTTTATTTTGTCACACGGCATAAATATGTGTTATTAATCACCCATATAAATCTGACTGATTAAAAACATTGATTTCCTTATAAAATTAAGTCTCAAAAATCATGAAAAAACATGATTTTGCCTTGCTCTAGAACGCTGGGGGCGTGTCGCACGTGGGCGTGATTTCAGCGCTGTACTGCGCCATGTCCAGCCCCCTTCAGAGCTGAGCTGTGTGGGGAGGCATACGGGGGAAGCAGAGATCCACCTGCTCTGTTTTTATCTGAGTTCTGGCTTCCAGCAGCTCCTTTTTCCAAGAGTTACGCTGTTTTTAGTGCACTAACAACTCTGGTTATGTTTTTAAAGTTGAGGACACATAACTCCGCTGTTATAATCAGCGCTATTTTAGAAGATGAGCGGACTCGCGGTCCGAACCGGTCACATCGCATGCGGGGTCTGATCGCCACACACACACACACACACACACGCGCGCGCGCGCGACCCGGTCACATCGCATGCGGGGTCTGATCGCCTCTCACTCACACACACACACACGCGCGCGCGCGACCCGGTCACATGCATGCGGGGTCTGATCGCCTCTCACTCACACACACACACACACCCGCGCGCGCGACCCGGTCACATGCATGCGGGGTCTGATCGCCACACACGCGCGCGCGCGCGGGGGGGGGGGGCGGAGGTGCAGGTGGCATGTGGTCGCTCCAGCAGCACGCCAGTACTGGAGGGAGACGGTCGGTAGCGAGTGAACGGCTCCACCGAAGAACGCATTTATAACGGCTGGAGCTGCAGGGGGTGGGGCTTGTGACCGCGTGACGAAACGCGGTCACATTTAAACCACGCCTAAAAAATCCTGAAAGAGAAATGTGTTTATACACAGTTTGATCTATAACTCCAAAATTAATTGAGCTACAATTTTGAGACTTTTTACTCATTTACAAGATTACAATTACGACATTTATAATGTTTATTGAAGAAAATGTTGAAATTCACTTTACACGGTCTTTAATCAATAAAACATTTTAATTGTATCCTCTCTCTCATTTTGTGAGTCTCTTCAGGTTGAAATTACATTCACTTATCAAACAAATTATTGTATAATTCAAGATTCAAGATTCAAGAGCTTTTATTAACATTGCACCAGTTTTCACCAATACAGCGTGATTATGTATGCACAGTCATCCCGAAGATGGAGTGAGTGTGTAAAGCTGCTGCTTGTTCAGAACACATGACATGTTCTTCAGCGCGGCCTCTCTCATCCGTTTCGGGATGAAGGTCAAAGGTGTGAAAAAGGAAAGTACCATGAGGGTCACAGCGTTGGTATTAAAAAAAATGTATCACATTTTGTCTGCCAAGACACCGCATGACACAGTAAAAACTATACCAATAAGCACATTTAGACAGTTACATGTTGCATGTTGAGACTGAGGCAGGGAGGATTCTGTCCATGAGACATTCCAGATAGCCTCCGATAACGCTCATAGAAAAGTTCTCCGGGGGGGGGGGTAGCAGACAAGACAAGAGAGCAGCTGTTTTTGTCCACAGTAAAGCACATCTCAGGAGAAATTAGATATCCAGCCTTTTTCAAGGCTGTTTCCAAGGGAGTCAGATAAGAATTGACAAATATTTTCACTTCAGGCTCACATTGTAATTTCTGTAGCCTTCAGTCTGTAAGGGCGACTCTGTTCCAAGTGATCCAATTCGGGACTTTTTCCACTGATCCAAGCTCTGTCCTCAGATGTTGACCACAGCGTAATTCTGTACTTATATTACTTAATACTTGAATATGTTTTGCTTTGACACTGTTTTATACATTCTATAATATGTACAAAGCCAACTGTTGTACGTTTGTTGTACATTTATTCAAATATAAGCATCAGATAAATTTGGAAATGTTCAACATGCTTAAAAATCAAAATAAGTTGACGATGTACTAATCAGTGCATTTTGGTTTCTAAGCCCAGTACAAAAATGTAGACTACACCCAGTGGTGTAGTCTACATTTTTGTAGTGGGCATACCGTGCTTAGAAACCAAAGTACACTGGTTAGTAAAGTGTAACCGTCAATTTATTTAGATTTTAAGCATATTGAACAGTTCCAAATTTCTCTGATGCTTATATTTGAATATGAACAACAAACTTTGTACAACAGCTGGCTTTGTATTAAAAACATGTTATATAATTTATAAAACAGTATCAAAGAAAAGCATTGCACACCAATAGATTGTTACAGAAGTGTTTAACTGTCGTTTAACGTATCAATGACATGCACCTAATGGTATGTTTCATTCATTCATTCAACCTTTATTTATACAGGCTAGCCTCGTTGAGTCACGGGGACTCCTTTACAAGAGGGACCTGTCTCACTCACACCAAACAACCATCCACTCTCACACTCACACCTAGGGTCAATTTAGAGTCACCAATCAGCCTAACAAGCATGTTTTTTGTCATGTACCATTGGGCACTTTTAAGTGGGTATACTGAAATTCTTAAGTTTTTCTAGTGGGTATACTCCATATACTCGAGTATCACGTAGACTACACCACTGACTACACCACTGGGTGTCAGCAAAAGAAAAGTTTACAAGACAGTGGTGAGACCAGCTATATTGTATGGTCTGGAGACAGAGACATGGACAAAAAGACAGGAGACAGAACTGGAAGTAGCAGAAATGAAGATGTTGAGTTTTCCTTAGGAGCCGCAAGAATATACTTACCGGTACATATATGTACAGTATAAAAGATTAGGAATGAGATCATCAGATGTACAGCACAGGTTGAACAACTGGGAGATAAAGTTAGAGAGGACACACTGAGATAGTTTGGACATTTCCAGAGGAGGGACAGTGATTTGGACATGTCAAGAGGGACAGTGGGTATACTGGTAGAAGGAAGTTAGAAATGCAGCTGCCGGGAAAAAGACAAAGAGAAGACATATGGATGCAGTTAGAAAGGACATGGAGGTAGTTGGAGTGAGATGGAGGAGGACCCACTGTGGAGACCCATGAAGAGGGAAAAGCCGAAAGAATACCATTAATTTAATTTTTTCAAATTGTTTCCAGTACTTTCAGCTTCAAACCTGCTTTCATTGAAATAGCAATAGACCACTTTATTATATTACATTGCAGGTCGTTTTATAAACCCAGTTAATATTAAGCATCTTCACTGGATTTTAAAATCTCAGAGAAGTAGCCAACAGGATGTGGAACATTGTGGAAGCCATATTTCAAATTAAAATTGATTAATAGAAATGCTTTTTGGTTTCCAAATAAAGCAGCACATTTTGACTCATAAATAAAATTTAAAATGAATAATCCAAACTGCATTTTCATTTTCTTCTTCGAGACTGCTCAGTTTGTAAATTAATTAAAATGATAAATAAAATAATGTTTAACAATTAATTTTCAAAATATGTCCTAGTAAAAAGGGACCAAAATTCATTTTGAAATGTCAATTTTGAAAATTAAAATGAAATAGCAGAAATGCTTTTTCATTTCAAAGTCAAGCTGCCTTTTTGTCTCATAAATAAAATTTAAATAAAATCATTTTCATTTTCTTCTTTGAGACTGCTCAATTTGTAAATTAATTAAAATGATAAATAAAATAACGTTTAACATTTAATTTTCAAAATATGTCCTAGTAAAAAGGGACCAAAATTTATTTTGAAATGTCAGTTTTGAAAATTAAAATGAAATGGCAGAAATGCTTTTTCATTTCAAAGTCAAGCTGCCTTTTTTGTCTCATAAATAAAATGAAAAATAAATCATTTTCATTTACTTCTTCAAGACTGCTCATTGTGTAGCAGAACTGCAGAGGAAACTAAGAACAATTTGCATTTTAATTTTCACTCTCAACCCTGCTCCAAGTGTAACATTAATCTATCTCAATTGGCAATTCCAAGTGGCTGCTTCACAACGCCCACTGAATCACTGATTGGCTGTTTTAGCAGCAGGCAGAGTTTTAGACAGGAAAGTGTCCTGTTGCCGCTGGTTGGTTAAAGGAGCTGTATGTAACATTTTTTATAAACATATTTCTTCACTCTGCCACATCTCCTGACAGACTGATGTTAGCCAGGTAATCTCTGAAAAAAAAATTTGTCCCCTTGCTTCTCCAGGTGGTAAATAAGCATTTCTAAGAAGAAAAAGTGACCCGCCGTTTTCCAGCCAATAAAAACAGAGTTTTTATTGGCTGGAATGAAAACAGAGTTTTTATTCAGCCAATAAAGCTGCGTTCCAGTTGTCCTCAACAGCTTCTCATGCCCCCACGTGTCCCAGCCCCAGTGCCGCGCACGTTCTCGTTCAAAGGATTGGAAAGCGATGCAGGACTGTTTTGTATGTGACACAAATGTTTTAAATTCCCCTTCTTAATCCCTGATCAGGACTTTTATTTTTTTTTCAAAAGTCAAATAATCGCTTCATTCACCGCTCTGTACCGCTCCCTCTGCCGACTGCAATGAATGAGGAAGTGCAGTTGTCACGAGCGAATTAAAGTAGGGTTCAACGTGGCTGCCCGAGGCTCTGAAAATTTCCTGGTCTTCTGGTGTGCTGGACTAGCGCTTCATGGTTTTATTTTATTTTTTAGAACGTTTTATTAACATATAAACACAGAATATTGAAGCAGCTCCGAGCGGACATGCAGCAAGGGGCGGAGTAGATCTCAAGTTCAGCAGACCACGGACTGTATATGGCTCTGAGGGGGAGGGAGCAGAATGCTTTTACCTGATGAAAATATTTCTAAGTCCCAGTGTTCTCCAGAAACTGCCGACGGCACCTTTAAACAGATTATTTACACAGAGACCCTGTGTAAATAATCTTGTTTCATCACATGTACCACATGTGGTGCGAATGACAATAAAGATTCTCTGACTCTGCTCAACTTTAATTTCTGTTAATAACCGATTACAAATCAGCGTATTTTACATGGGTGTAGCCAGGATTTTCTAAGGGGCGATTCCTTAAATGCAAAACTGGAACTGCAAAATGCAACACGCCCAATGGTCCAGTGGAGCGTTGGGTTTCTGTTCCGAGCCTTTTCTTGACTCAGGTTCGAATCTCACTCGGGACAACTTATTTTACGTTTAGCATAACACAAACTTTTTTTTTTCTGAAGAAGGAGTTTGTGTTAACCACAGGCATAACACAAACTTCTTCTTTTCTCCAATAAAAGACAAACGTGTCATGTGGTACATGTGATGAAACGAGATTATTTACACAGGGTCCCTGTGTAAATAATCTGTTTAACCAACCAGCGGCAGCAGGACACTTTCCTGTCTAAAACTCCGCCTGCTGCTAAAAAAGCCAATCAGTGATTCAGTGGGCGTTGTGAAGCAGCCACTTGGAATTGCCAATTGAGATTGATTAATGTTACACTTGGAGCAGGGTTGAGAGTGAAAATTAAAATGCAAATTGTTCTTAATTTCCTCTGCAGTTCTGCTACACAATGAGCAGTCTTGAAGAAGAAAATGATTTACTTTTCATTTTATTTATGAGACAAAAAAGGCAGCTTGACTTTGAAATGAAAAAGCATTTCTGCTATTTCATTTTAATTTTCAAAATTGACATTTCAAAATGAATTTTGGTCCCTTTTTACTAGGACATATTTTGAAAATTAAATGTTAAACGTTATTTTATTTATCATTTTAATTAATTTACAAATTGAGCAGTCTCGAAGAAGAAAATGCAGTTTGGATTATTCATTTTAAATTTTATTTATGAGTCAAAATGTGCCGCTTTATTTGGAAACTAAAAAGCATTTCCATTAATCCATTTTAATTTGAAATATGAGATGGCTTCCAGTCCATTCCATAGTTGTAACTAAAATTGTATCAAAGTGTATTTCAAATGAAAAACACACTGAAGACAAAAATATTAATTGGTCATCTTGTGAAAAACACTGATTTGATGCTTCTGAGCAAATTTGTACAAGTTTTATAGGATTACTTTTGAACAAATAAAAACAAAAATAAAATACACTAGCCTGGTTAAAACCAGACCCTGTCCTTCACTTCGCTTCAGACAAGGGTCTGGGACCTCTCCATTGACAACCAATTCTTGCTGGAGGCGTGGCCTCTGCTGATGGCTGCTCCCCCGTGGTCTGCTGAACTTGACTTCAGCTCCGCCTCCTGCTGAATTTTCTCTCGCTCCGTTGCATATTGTGTTTATATGTTAATAAAACGTCCTAATAAAATAAAATAAAACCATGGATCGCTGGTCCAACACACCAGAAGACCAGGAAATCTGATGGGACTCGGGCAGCAACTTAAAACCTGACTTTAATTCTCTCGTGACAACCTGAGGCATTTCCTTGTTCAGCGGAGGGAGAGGAGGAGGGAGGAGGGAGCGAACACTTGACTTTTGGGGAAAAAAACAAAAGAAAACTCCAGATAAGAGATTAAGAAGGGGAAATTAATACATTTGTGTCATTTATACAACAGTCCTGCATCGCTTTGCATCGCTTTGAATGAGAACATGCGGCTGCTCGCTGGCTGCGCGCTGGGACAGGTGGGGGCATTTCCTTATCAGCGGAGGGAGAGGAGGAGGAGGGAGCGAACACTTGACTTTTGGCCAAAAAAACAAAAGAAAACTCCAGATAAGGGATTAAGAAGGGGAGATTAATACATTTGTGTCATTTATACAACAGTCCTGCATCGCTTTGAATGAGAACATGCGGCTGCTCGCTGGCTGCGCTGGGACAGGTGGGGGCGTAGGTTAGGGGCCAAAAACTCCGCCCCTTCTGTTCTCTGATTGGTCCGGTCAAAAATCTACCGGAGAAATTGTTGTCTATGGGAGAAGTCCCAGACTGTGCAGTGAAGGGAAATGAGAATTGAGTGGAGCTGTGCAGGAAGGCGAGGGCCAGGCTAAAAATACACCAAAGTATTGTAGAACAAAAACATTTGATTTGCAAACAAATCCTTTTTTTTTTTTAAAGTTCTGAGTTCGCTGAGTTCGCAATGCTTACTTCTAACAAACGTTTTCTGCTGGAGGTTTTGATTCTTTTGTCACGTGTGCGCCTCTGGTTTAGACCACTTTGACACACTTGAAATTTTAATGATTCAGCATGATCAATCACAGCAACCACCACCTCCGTCCCTTACTCTAAGCTTATTAAAGCTGCAGTCTGTAAGTTTTCTAAAAATATATTTTTAACATATTTCTTCACTCTGTCACTATCTCCTGACAGACTGATGTTAGACAAAGTAATCTCTGAAAAAAAAACTTAAAAAACTATAGTCCCCTTGCTTCTCTAAAAGCATTTCTAAAAACCCAGTGACCTGCCGTTACTGTATAAGCCAATAATAGAGTTTTTAACCAGCCAATAAAAACAGAGCTTCTCACGCTCCTAACCCACGCCCCCGCCTGTCCCAGCCCCCGCGGACGTTCTCGTTCAAAGGATTGCAAAGCGATGCAAAACTGTTTTGTATGCGACACAAATGTATTAAAATCCCCTTCTTCATCCCTGATCTAGACTTTTTTTTTGCCAAAAGTCAAGTGATCGCTTCCTCCTCCACTGACTCCATTACTGAAATGATGAGGAAATGAATTTGTCACGAGCGAATTAAACTCGGGTTCAACGTGGCTGCGCGAGGCTCTGCAGATTTCCTGGTGTTCTGGACCAACGCTCCATGTTTTTATTTTTTAGAACGTTTTATTAACAAATAAACAGAATATTGCAGCGGCTGCTACAGGACATGCAGTGAAGGCGGAGCTAAGGAGGCTGAGCAGAAGTTCAGCAAGAGCAAGGGGGAGCAGAGCCATATAGAAACGTGCCTATGTTAAAAAAAATTCTAAGTTCCAGAGTGTTCAAAAACTACAGACTGCAGCTTTATAGTGAGACGCTGTTTGGAGGAAAGAGATCTTCGATGAACACTATGATCGAATCCTGTAAAATTCAGTTTTGGAGCCAGATGAGTCAGGTTTGGGTGTTTGATCCAATAAATAGTTACAAATGTTTACAAAACAATGAAAAGTCCTTTATTGCCATCAGAACATGAGTGAGACACAAACTGACAGTGAGGAAATGACTGTACAACCAACACACACTATGCCAATTTAAGGTTTTCTAATTGGGGACCGTGGTTTTGGTCCCCAGTTGCCAAGGTGTCCCCAAATGACAGGTGTGTAAAGCTGGTTCAAGTCCCCAAATATAACAGAAACAAACTCACTCTCACACACACACACACACACTGAGCGGTCCTTCAACAGCATGAGGGGTACAGACACAGGGGAATACAGTACTCAACACAATGAGGTATAAAGGCAAACACACATGCAGTTGAACCACAGTACAAATACTCCCGGTCTCGTTCAGCCACATACAGAAATGTACAGCAGCAGCACTGGGGGAGGGCGGGGGTGGTCATCTCAAATCAACCACCCCCCATTTGTCTGTCTCTCAAAAGCTTTGGTCATGTGGATGCTCGTCCCTCATGCACCATGTTGCCCGTGGAACTGAACACTTTGCCTAAACAGCTGCTGGACTCGCACTTACTGAGAGAAAGACAGAAATGGTCCAAAGCTGTCGTCCCGAGGCAGTTTGGACATTAGTTGGACATTCAGTGTAGGTTAGCAGCAGCTCTGGTGATTGAGTCGATGGCTTCGTGAGGCAGATTAGGAACACCCTGAACCGGACAGACCCCTCATCAACCAAAAGCCATGCAGGTTAGGAAAAAAAACAAAACAAGACAAAGAAATCAGAGCTCGTTTCCACAAGAAGAGGTTGCTTTCACTTTAATATTTTATTTCGTACTTTCTAGAGATGTGGAAATAGCAACAAAAAGGAAATTGCGAGCGGTAACCAAGACAACGGTGACAACATGAGCAGAGAGCCACTGAGGTTTCCAGTCCGTCTCTGACTCCATCGTGTCGACCCACATGGACAGGTACAGGACCGACACCCAACTCTGGTCACGTCTTCCCTCCGGTACTCTGCACCACGCGGTGGAATCGCCTCGGTGTGTGCACGCCTGTGTGTGTGTGTGTGTACCTGTAGATTGTGGGCCTGTGTGTCATGTAGCTCTCAATTCATTTGAAGCCGTCCCAACCCCACCACCCTTCCTCCCTCCCCCACTAGCAGCACTCGTCACAGAAAAGCTGGTGGCCCTCCCGTGTGTTGGGAGCTGCAGCAGCGGTTTCAGAAGACGCCAACATGGCCGCCGCCTCTGACATAGAGGAAGAGGAGCAGCGGAGCTCTCTGTAAGTCCAATTCTCTACGTTCAGGTCTGCTGCGCTCTGGTCTTGGATCATTCTGCTGCAGCCCAGACGCTCCAAAATACTGAATAAAAAATTAAATAAAGCAGAAGGCGGTGAAACAGCCCCCCTCAGGACAAACTGTCCAGGGCTTTGTGTTCGGTACCCTCATGTTTTAGTTTAAGGTCATCTCAGCACTGTCCACTCTACAAAGACTCAGAACAAGCAGCTTGGACTTTAGTTTTGGCACCAAACTTTGCTGTCCTCATGTTGGCCAGCCACCCCCTCACTGGTCTGTTCCCTTGTTTGGGAAAAAAAAGGGAAACTACTTCCTCCCTCTTTTCTTCCGCTCAGGAAACAAAAACAAACTTAATGGAAAAACTCAAGTGTTTATTAGATTTTCTTTTTTTTTTTTGTCAAATTCAAGGCACAATGTCTATCAATATTCCCATGTGTCCGTCTTCCGTGTGAACGCTGCGTCACATCAGCCTTTGGACCGTCTGCTCACATGCCTACAGCTCACATCTCTCCTGAATACAGAGACACGTCTGTTTTGGTTCAGAGAGCAACCGCAGAGTCCAAACCAGTGATAAACAACTAAAGTAACAACATAAGGAGGACACAAATAAAGACAATCGTTGAAAAATAAAAAGTCTTGTCCTGTTTCTTGTGTTTCAGTATTTTTAGAAATCAAGTCATATCCACCAGCTCTTGTTGGGTAAGCTAGTTGTGTTTTTAAATAAGCACTAAGTACTGATATATAGGATAGCATACAGTACACCGTTAACGTGTGGTTTAAGTAGATGCGTCGGTCGTTTTTTTGTACTTTTTCACTCTCGTTGGATGAACTCAGGTATTTTGTCAGGTGTGTTTCGATCTTCTGTTTAAGGTGTAAGTTAATGCAAGCAGGGACAGAGTTTGCCATGGAGTCTTGCTCGAGACTTGGGTTTGCGGGGGGTGGGCGTCATCTCTTTACGAGACCCCGTTGACCAGAGTCAGGGTCTCGCTGGCTGAAGTCGTGCCTTTGCTGGGGGAACGCTTCGAGGGCGTTCGCTCGTCGTTCTTCGCACTGGTGCCATTCTCCTGTGGGTGGAACAGTGTGAGAATCATCATCTAATGAAAAGTCAAACCGAGCTCTGGGAGAGTGCTTCTGGCTTCACCTTGGCTTCGGTGTGGTTCTCCTGGGGCACGTTCTGCCTGCTCTGGGACTCGGCACGAGATATGTAGTCAGCAACCGTCACTGGAAACATGGAACTCTGTTAGAACAAGTCCGCAGAGCTCCGGTCGTTCCTCCTCAAACATCAGGACTCACCACTCTCCACTGGCTGTCTGTCACGGCTGGCTGATCCTCCCTCGGCACGGCCGCCACGGTTACGGCGACGACGGCTTCGGTTGCGGCGCTGAGGTCGAGCTTCTTCATCTAGCAGTCAGATTTGGAGAACACGGATTAACGCCGATCCCCCCTTCAAGTTGTACTCCGTACGACTGTTTGCGCTCTCTCACCGATCCCATTCTCGTTGGGGCCGGCCTGGCCGTCTGACTCCCCAGCAGCATCCATCACGCTGGGCTCCTGGTCATTGCGGCGGCGCCGGGATCGTCTGCGGTGGTCTCCACTCATGCCCTCGCCGGCGTCTGCGTCAGCCAGCTCTCCCTCTCCCTCCAGCAGAGAGTATGGGTTACTGTCCGGGTCTCTCAGCACTGGACATGACACAGAAATATAAAAACATGTCGTACACACTCGCTTTATTGTAGTTTTAAAATAAAACACAGTTTATGCAGAATAAATCCAGATGTGAGCTCAAGAATCAAAACAACACCTAACAGATAAAACCCCACTTCAGAAAACGTTGGGACGTTGTGTAAAATGTAAATGAAATTGAATGTAATCATTTGTAAAAAATATCCAAGGGCTTCCCTGAAGTAGAAGAGTGGAAGGATCATATTTAGTTTTAAACCTGGATGTGCTTTCTCTGACCTGATGGAGCCTTTCCAGACGTGTAAGCTACCCAGAGTCAGAGGCAACAATGCACCTCCATACCATCAGAGAGGCAGGTTTTTGCTGATAACAGGTTGGCTGGTCTTACTTTAGCACAGAGGACTTTTTATTTATTTATTATTTTTTACATTTTTGGGCTCTAGTGGCCTTTATTGTAGAGGATGAGGGCGAAACGGGTAGAGAGGGGAGAGACATTGCGGAAATAGCTTGTCGGGACCGGGACACGAACCCACGACGCCTGCAGCGAGGCCCAGCCTCAGAACATGTGCCGCGCGCTTATCCCCCACACCAAAACGGCGGCACAGCACAGAGGACGTTTTCAAAAAATAAAGTTGAATTCAACTGACCTGTGTCCATTTAAAACGCAGTGCTTCCTCCTCCACATACAGTTTGATACAGATGTGTGAACCTCTGCTCATCTTTACTTCTGAGAGATTCAGCCTCTCTTCTTACTGACAAGTTAACAGTTAATTACCGTAAATGCCGTTCTACAAGCAATTACTTTTGTCTCACATTTTGTACCCGTAGTTTATATGCAGGAGCATCTTATTTATGCATTTCTTTTCATAATTTTCAAAAGTTATATTTTTTATATTTTATTTTGAAAGACTTCCTGCAGTCTCTTGGTAACTTCCTGCTGCTGACTAACATTTTCCTTTGACAGAGCTGGGCGCTCGTGGCTCCCAGTCCCAGCACCGTGTTTGGGACACAGAAGCCGTTTTCGCATTGGCCAGCCCTCAATGGCCCGGGGCTCCCCTGGGTGGCTCTGGGTCACCCGCGTTCATTACGCATTTGCCGCAGAGCCGCCTTGAAGTGGGTGGGCAGTTCTCTGGAAGTGGGTGGGGTGCTCTCTTCACGTGGGTGGAGTGTTCGTGTTTTAAAGTGAGACTAAACCCAGGTTGAGACGGTAACTCCTCCTTCCAAAATCTCCCTGAAAATGGGCGTGTCGAGAGACAAGGAGGGGTGGAGGTAGAGTTGTGCTTTTGTTCACGCCTCCACCTGCAACAACCTAAAACAAATTAAACCTCTAGCCAACAACATACACCAAGCAACAACAAAGAATAAACATGTAGATGTATTTATCTATTCCACCCATTCCATCCAAAACCAAAGGCCTAAAAAAATGAAAATGAAAAGAAAAATAAAACCGCTTGTCAGGAGTGAAATGCAGCACTTCCATATAAGGTATGCACTTCTCATCTCTGCAGGGGATTGGCTCTGCTTGAACCACCTTTGTGACATCAGAGTGTACAAGACACATCAGAGTGAACAGTCCTGACCAATATGAAAATTAAGGTGCAATAACCTCTGTTCAACCCAAAGGACTACCGTAAACACAGTTTTAGACCAAATATTGCCAATTTACACAGATATGCACAATTATGTGAAAATAAACACAGCCATAGTGCTAGATAATATTTTAAACACATTCTAGGGAGTTTATCAGCTAAAAAAAGTTAATTTTGGGTTTAGTCGCACTTTAAGAGAGGAGACTCCGCTAAAAAAAAATAGTTAGCTGGATATATATATATTAGTGTTTCTGAGTTTAATTTTTGTTAATAACTGATCACAAATCAGCTTATGTTACAACGTAAATAACAACGAAGCGCGCACCCATTTCCGCCTTTCAGCGCGACTTGAATGTCATTAAAATATAACTAATATTGTCTAACTGTTGCGCGCAGCCAGGGTTTTAAAATATAACTAATAATCTCTAACTTCTACGTGCAGCTAAAATGTTAAGAGGAGTGATTCCTATATGGGTAAGGTGGACACCTGAAAATCCAGTCCGCTGTATAGCTCAAAGCGTTAGTGCATTGTCGTTTTGACCCGGCGAAGCGGGTTCGCTTCCCGCCTGGGACAAAGTTATTTTACTTTTTTTTTATTTTTTATTGGAGTAAATAAAAAGGAGTTTGTTAACCAAACAGACTCCTTTTTATTTAAAAGAAAATGTGAATTAAAAAGAAAAAAGTAAAATAACTTTGTCCCAGGCGGGAAGCGAACCCGCTTCTCCCGGTCAAAACAGCAGTGCTCTAACGCGTTGAGCTAAACAGCGGACTGGATTTTCAGGTGTCCACCTTACCCATATAGGAATCACTCCTCTTAACATTTTAGCTGCACGTAAAAGTTAGAGATTATTAGTTATATTTTAAAACCCTGGCTGCGCGCAACAGTTAGACAATATTAGTTATATTTTAATGACATTCAAGTCGCGCTGAAAGGCGGAAATGGGTGCGCGCTTCGTTGTTATTTACGTTGTAACATAAGCTGATTTGTGATCAGTTATTAACAAAAATTTAACTCAGAAAAACTAATTCAGCTAACAATTGTTTTAGGGGTTTCTGTAGTTAAATTTGAATGAAATTCAACCCTCGCGCTGAGGTTGTTTGAATGAGTCCCGCCCCTGCTGCAAACAACGAATCAAATGTGAGCAGTACATGACGTCAAACTGGGTCCGTGGGGCCGGGCCCGATAAGAACCACGGTGAAGATGGTTCCAGAACAAGGGTGGATCACGGGCGAAAAAGGTAAATGCGAATACGCCGAACCCGGGTTAGAAGCTGGGAGAGCCGGGGAGGGCTGGCCAATGCGAAAACGGCTAGAGAGAATCACCTCACTCCTACTCCATGAACGACTCTTGCTCACGGTTTCAAATTCCTACCATAACTCCTCCCACTCTCTCATCATGTGACCAGAAGTCTAACCTGAATGACCAACAAGGTACTCTCTCCAGGACCACCCCCAAGACGGACGTGAATTAATGTATTCAGATTGTCCCCGTGTTGTTTATCGTATTTTGTGCTTCATGCACAGACCTGTTCGTTTGCAGCGATAATGGAAAACACACGGAGAATTCCTTAGGACGCAGATTTCATGTTAAAAGCGATCGATGGGTCGAAGGAGGAAACACAACTGCATGTGAGCTTTGCATCAACGTGTCGATGGTCGGGCATTGGAGACGCAAAAGCAGTCAAGTCTGGTACAGGTTTTAACAAAAGTTTTTAAATTATTTTTGTGTGACATCATTCTGTGTCAGTAAATATGAGTTTAAATACCGGGATCTCATTTTAAACTCACATCCGAAAGCATGAAACAGAGCAAAGACAATGACCGGAGGAACTCTTAACCCCCCATGATGAGAGCTCAGCGGAGGAGTCATCAGGATGATTTTTAAAGCAGTCAGTTAGTCAAGACTGATACATATTTAAATAAAAAAATTAAAATATGTATTTCTGTGTACAGTAAATATGTTTAAATACCAGGATCTCATTTAAGCTCCGCACTGAACGGCGGAGCACTACAGGAGGGAGGAGCTGTTCCCTCCTCCTCCTCCTCCTCACATGAGCTCTTTGCTGAGGAGAACTCACGTCTAATTTATTTATTAAGTACATTTAACAACAGCAGCTGTTACCAGAAGTGTCTAACAATATAAAATAATTTGTACCAATTTGATGAATATTTACCGTATTTCACCTGTACCATTTGATTTCCGGTCACATGACCTCCATAAGACTTCTGGGTAATTACTGGTAAATAAACTGTTGTGTCCAGTGATTATGTTTAGATAGTTATTGTTCATTTTGAAGGTACAGGGGGTCCCCGACTTACGAGCGCACTGACATACGAGGTTCCGGACTTACGAATATGCATCCCTTATGTGAATGGATGCCTGCTGGGGCGGAGGGAGACAATTCAACTCACTCCTTAACTGTGTTAGGATAGGCTAAGTGCTTGGTGACTGCACAGTACTGTACATTTATCTATTTATAAATAAATAAAATAAAAAATATATATACTGTACAGTATATTTTTAATAAATAGATAAATGTACAGTACTGTACAGTCACCAAGCACTTAGCCTATCCTAACACAGTTTTTAAAGATGAAGGAGTGAGTTGAATTGTCTCCCTCCTCCCTGCAGGCTCCATTCCCATAAAGGGAGCTAGCTCCCTTTATGTGAAAGGGAGACAATTCAACTCACTCCATCTTTAAAAACTGTGTTAGGATAGGCTAAGTGCTTGGTGACTGTAGTACTGTACATGTATTCATTTATAATAAAAAAATAAAATATATATATATTTTTTTGTTGGTGATCCTACTTACGAATTTTCGACATACGAGCGGCCCGTAGGTACGGAACTCGCTCTTAAGTCGGGGACTACCTGTATAATGGTTGTAACCACGAGTCAGAGAGCGAAGCTTCATGAAGACTCGTGATGATCAAATGTGTGTTGAAAGCAAACTAAATGTATTCTGTGAAACTCCACCTGCTGGCTGATTCTTGTACTGCAACAAGAAAGCTGCACACAGCCGGAGCTGACTGGGCGCAGATCCTGACGATGAACGGTGGATGACCGTGGCTAAATAACCAGAGCGTCTTATTTATGTACAAAATTATGATTCATCTCATCTTTAATATGTGCAGCTTAGAGACAGGTGCGTTCTGTAGCCTGAGAATTACGGTAGTTGTAAAATGCTCTTCCAGCTGATTATTTGTACCAATTACTTTCACAGCTTTTTGTTGTCCCTGTTCCAATGTTTGAGATGAGTTGCTTCCATAAAGTTTAAAATTACTTATTTTCTCCCCAAAACTGGCACAGATGCTGAGTTTCAACAATAACTAATATGTTTTTCTATGTTTACGAGTTTAGATTAGGAAATCCTTGCATTCTGGTTGTATGTACATCTTACACAAAATCTCAACTTGTTGAAAGTGTCTGTACTTTGACCGCTGTTTAGCTCTTTACACTTGTTTTCATTCTAATCGGCTATAAGCAGCATTTCCACACCAACTGGTTGGTTTTCAATCAGGTCACGGGTTCGATACCCAGTCCCTGCAGCACGTCAAAGCATCCTTGGGAAAGATGCTCAACGCTGTACTGATGCACTGCAGCAGCTGCTCCTAACAGCTGTCAACAGAGACTAAGAGAGCATGACGTACCTGAGCTGATGGAGTTGGAAGGCTTAGATGTGGGGCCCCCACGACCTCTTCCCGAGATGGTCCCTCGGCCCCTCCCACCACGCCGGGAGCCTCTCTCTTCACCACCAATGCCTCTGGGCCTCTGGTCTCGCTCTCCCACATCCTCCGACTCAGAAGCATTGGACTGCTCAGAGTTTGTGGCTGCAACAAGTCAAAAAACAAGAACGCTAACGTGAGATGTTATAAAATGATGTTTTTATCCAGTTGTTTTACATTTTCTGCTAACGCACAAACAGCTGGAGTCAAACTGATGTTTGACCTCCGTTCTTCTCACCGTATCCAGAGTACTGGCTGTTGGAGGGCCGCCTGCCTCTGCCGCGGCCCCCGTAGGTACGAGACGCGTGCAGGGAGTTGCTGCTGTCGTCCGTCTGGTAGCCTTTCTCCCGGTCGGCACCGGGCGGCCCA
Organism: Garcialebias charrua; assembly: GCA_038048925.1. Classification (NCBI taxonomy): domain Eukaryota; kingdom Metazoa; phylum Chordata; class Actinopteri; order Cyprinodontiformes; family Rivulidae; genus Garcialebias; species Garcialebias charrua. Next base: position 47,636 of record JBBPBX010007453.1, read on the forward strand.
GTTCTGCTGGGAGGGGCTCGGTACCCGACCCCGATCTGACGGAGCTGCTCATCGATTTGGAGGCGTTCGAGGCGCAGCTGCTCCACCTCCTGCAGATTGAGAAACAGTCACAGTGTATTTATAAAGAACATCAAATGTGCCATCTGATCAAGTTAACATGAAACACCATGAAGTGAACATGACACACCATGAAGTGAACATGACACACCATGAAGTGAACATGAAACACCATGAAGTTTACATGAAACACCATGAAGTGAACATGAAACACCATGAAGTGAACATGAAACACCATGAAGTGAACATGACACGATTTAACATGAAACACCATGAAGTTAACATGAAACACCATGAAGTTAACATGAAACACCATGAAGTTAACATGAAACACCATGAAGTTAACATGAAACACCATGAAGTTAACATGAAACACCATGAAGTTAACATGAAACACCATGAAGTTAACATGAAACACCATGAAGTTAACATGAAACACCATGAAGTTAACATGAAACACCATGAAGTTAACATGAAACACCATGAAGTTAACATGAAACACCATGAAGTTAACATGAAACACCATGAAGTTAACATGAAACACCATGAAGTTAACATGAAACACCATGAAGTTAACATGAAACACCATGAAGTTAACATGAAACACCATGAAGTTAACATGAAACACCATGAAGTTAACACGACACACCATGAAGTTAACATGAAACACCATGAAGTTAACATGAAACACCATGAAGTTAACATGAAACACCATGAAGTTAACATGAAACACCATGAAGTTAACATGAAACACCATGAAGTTAACATGAAACACCATGAAGTTAACATGAAACACCATGAAGTTAACATGAAACACCATGAAGTTAACATGACACCATGAAGTTAACATGAAACACCATGAAGTTAACATGAAACACCATGAAGTTAACATGAAACACCATGAAGTTAACATGAAACACCATGAAGTTAACATGAAACACCATGAAGTTAACATGACACACCATGAAGTTAACATGAAACACCATGAAGTTAACATGAAACACCATGAAGTTAACATGAAACACCATGAAGTTAACATGAAACACCATGAAGTTAACATGAAACACCATGAAGTTAACATGAAACACCATGAAGTTTACATGAAACACCATGAAGTTAACATGACACACCATGAAGTTAACATGAAACACCATGAAGTTAACATGAAACACCATGAAGTTAACATGAAACACCATGAAGTTAACATGAAACACCATGAAGTTAACATGAAACACCATGAAGTTAACATGAAACACCATGAAGTTAACATGAAACACCATGAAGTTAACATGAAACACCATGAAGTTAACATGAAACACCATGAAGTTAACATGAAACACCATGAAGTTAACATGAAACACCATGAAGTTAACATGAAACACCATGAAGTTAACATGAAACACCATGAAGTTAACACGACACACCATGAAGTTAACACGACACACCATGAAGTTAACATGAAACACCATGAAGTTAACATGAAACACCATGAAGTTAACATGAAACACCATGAAGTTAACATGAAACACCATGAAGTTAACATGAAACACCATGAAGTTAACATGACACACCATGAAGTTAACATGAAACACCATGAAGTTAACATGAAACACCATGAAGTTAACATGAAACACCATGAAGTTAACATGAAACACCATGAAGTTAACATGAAACACCATGAAGTTAACATGAAACACCATGAAGTTAACATGAAACACCATGAAGTTAACATGAAACACCATGAAGTTAACATGAAACACCATGAAGTTAACATGAAACACCATGAAGTTAACATGAAACACCATGAAGTTAACATGAAACACCATGAAGTTAACATGAAACACCATGAAGTGAACATGAAACACCATGAAGTTAACATGAAACACCATGAAGTGAACATGAAACACCATGAAGTGAACATGAAACACCATGAAGTTAACATGAAACACCATGAAGTTAACATGAAACACCATGAAGTGAACATGAAACACCATGAAGTTAACATGAAACACCATGAAGTGAACATGAAACACCATGAAGTGAACATGAAACACCATGAAGTTAACATGAAACACCATGAAGTTAACATGAAACACCATGAAGTGAACATGAAACACCATGAAGTGAACATGAAACACCATGAAGTGAACATGAAACACCATGAAGTTAACATGAAACACCATGAAGTTAACATGAAACACCATGAAGTGAACATGACACACCATGAAGTTAACATGAAACACCATGAAGTGAACATGAAACACCATGAAGTGAACATGAAACACCATGAAGTTAACATGAAACACCATGAAGTTAACATGAAACACCATGAAGTTAACATGAAACACCATGAAGTTAACATGAAACACCATGAAGTTAACATGAAACACCATGAAGTTAACATGAAACACCATGAAGTTAACATGAAACACCATGAAGTTAACATGAAACACCATGAAGTTAACATGAAACACCATGAAGTTAACATGACACACCATGAAGTTAACATGAAACACCATGAAGTTAACATGAAACACCATGAAGTTAACATGAAACACCATGAAGTGAACATGAAACACCATGAAGTTACTGGGAGCAGCACCAAACAGCATTAAAGGACAAAACAATGCCAAGTGTTCTCGTGTGAACAAGAAAACTTGATCTAAACCTAAATAATGGTTTAAAATAAGATCAGAACTTTATTGGTCCTGCAGGAAATTGTTGTGCCAGAGTTTCAGTACAGAGGAACATACACAATGAATAAATAGTGCATTTATAATTATAACACTGTGAATGTTCATAAATCATTCACATCATTACGATACATCTTTCTTCCACAAGTTTGTCAGCACAAAACCTTCTCTGCAACTTTTGTTTCAGCTGGTGTTTCAACACTTCTCAACATTCAGCTCAGTCACCTCATTCCTGCTGTAACTTGTAGTTTTTCAGCAATTTGACCTTTTTGTATTACCTGTATTTACAGTAGCTTTGTCGGCCATGTTTTCCTCATTAAAATTGAATGGAGCTCTCCACGTCCTTCAACCCCTTTGACCTGTTTACAACCTTCTACGGCTCGTTTCAGCTGTTGTTCTGGTTCGGCTTTTTTCAGCTTCTTTGAGGTAATTACTGCTTCCTTCAGCTACTCTCAGTTTCTGTCTGCTCGTTCAAGATTTTTTTTCTGCTCATTTCAGCTTCATTTAGTTAATTTCATTTCAGCATTTTTCTGCTGTTCCAGCTCCTATTTTTTTAAAGACATTTTTCTGCTAATTATAGCCTTTTTCAGCTATTTCTCGCTTTTTGATTCTTTCAGATCATTGTAACCTTTCAAAAAATTGTTCAGCATCCTTCAGATAATTTCAGCTTTTAAAATGCTTTTTCAGCTACTGGTTTTAATTTTTATTTATATTTTCCTGCTAAATTTAGCCTTTAATCTATTTTTTCAGCTATTTCCCGCTTTTTGATTCTTTCAGATCATTTTGACTTCCCCCCCCCCCAACTTTCATATAATTTCAGCTTGTTTAAAGCTTTTTCAGCCACTTTTTTGTCAAGTTAGCTTTTTTCGGCTTCTTTTTTAATTTTATATTTTTCTATATGTTTAGTCTCTTTCTGCCTTTTTCAGCTTTATTCTACTCATTTTTATTCACATTTCTGCTGTTTTCTTTCATTTTCCTGCTTTCAGCTAATTTTCATGCCAGAGTTTCAGACTAAAACCATCTAATGTTGAGAAAGGAGAGCGCTTAAGTCGTTTTGGTCAAACTTTGAAATGAAAATTATGCACAATCTCATATTTGTGTAACATCAAGCTCAAAGTACGTGTTGGGATTGATCCTCAGCTACTATCACATCATATGTTTAGAAGAATGATCAAAGTTGATTTGTTAAAAAAAAAACATATGAAATAGCTTAATGTGTATTTATATGAATTGTTGCTAGAGAAGGAGTTATTTTGTTTTTGTTATTTGAAGATTATTATTGTCTGAATTAATTTTTTTCGGTAAAAATGGGCAGATATAAGATATTTAATTCTTTCTGCTGCCTTTCATTTTATTTGAGATTGTATTTCTTATTGTATATAGAAATGTTTTGTTTAAAAAACCTTAATAATAATAATAATAACAATAATATGTATTTCTTATTGTATATAGAAATGTTTTGTTTAAAAAACCTTAATAATAATAATAATAACAATAATAATGATAATAATAATAATAATAATAATAATAATAATAATAATAGTATTTAAAGTGCGACTAAACCCAAAATTAACTTTTTTTAGCTGATAAACTCCCTAGAATGTGTTTAAAATGTTATCTAGCACTATGGCTGTGTTTATTTTCACATAATTGTGCATATCTGTGTAAATTGGCAATATTTGGCAATATTTGGTCTAAAACTGTGTTTACGGTAGTCCTTTGGGTTGAACAGAGGTTATTGCACCTTAATTTTCATATTGGTCAGGACTGTTCACTCTGATGTGTCTTGTACACTCTGATGTCACACAGGTGGTTCAAGCAGAGCCAATCCCCTGCAGAGATGAGAAGTGCATACCTTATATGGAAGTGCTGCATTTCACTCCTGACAAGCGGTTTTATTTTTATTTTCATTTTTTTAGGCCTTTGGTTTTGGATGGAATGGGTGGAATAGATAAATACATCTACATGTTTATTCTTTGTTGTTGCTTGGTGTATGTTGGCTAGAGGTTTAATTTGTTTTAGGTTGTTGCAGGTGGAGGCGTGAACAAAAGCACAACTCTACCTCCACCCCTCCTTGTCTCTCGACACGCCCATTTTCAGGGAGATTTTGGAAGGAGGAGTTACCGATCCACAGGGTGTGGAGTTGTTCTTTAAGTCAATATTTGTAACATTGCGTTTTGAGAACCATTCTTGTGTTGGCTAATGCAGATTAGCTGTGGAGGCCATTTTGAATCAGGCTGAATTCAAAAGATCAGATGTTCTTCAAATGATTACGCTCCACAAGCTTCATTAACATCTGGCCAGACAAACAAGCATGTTGTCCCACAGAGGCACGGGTGAAAACATTATCCTCCGCTCAGACGTTTTGGCTGCAGGCGACAAACATCTGAGCTCAGAGACAGCAGCAGAGAGCTGGTTTCCTCTCAGTTCCTTTGCTCCACCACCAGGTGGGAGTGGAGCTCAACCCAACAGCTGCTTCTCCAGTGACACCAGCAGCTGCATCGGTCAACAACTAATGTCTCAGTTCTGTTCAGTTTAAAAAATGTTTACGCTACAGCTGAATTAAAAGAAAGCACCATTTTATATGTTGTTTTATGTGTGTGTGTGTGTGTGTGTAGCTGAAGGCTCAAGGTGTCTGAGCTGAACTCTTACACAAGTTTTGACTTTCACTATTCTCCAAGTAGCAGGTTAATCAAACTGTACCCAATGAAAACATTTTGAGCAGGAACTAAGTTTACTACGTTCGTCATGTTGAATAAATCTTTAAGGAGGTCTTCCATGAACCAGGAGTGTGGGAAAGGAGGCAGCAGCTTGAGGCTCCTGTTAAAAGGAGGTGCTTACTGTACAGTGTGACAGCTGACTCCACCAATAACAGCTGAACTTCAACGGAGGAGAGAAAAAAGCAAGGCAGGGCTTTTTTTTGGGTGGGGTGGGGGTGTTCCATGTTATTTTTGGAAGCTGAGGGTCCAGATAGTTGGTAATCTACACTCTGGTGTACCCTTCACCCCATCCCGGAGAGAAGGGCTATTTATAAAATCACTTGAGGTAAGGGCAAAACGAGGCACTCTCAGCCACCTCCTGCACGTGGCAGGAGGCGTCCAAGAAGACACGCTTCTGTAAAAAAAGAGCCGCGCCTTCAAGAAACGCTTCAACGTCCTAATAAGGTTTACAGATTAAAGGAAGCAAATGTCTCCGTATAAAGACGGAGCAGGTGGGCGAGGCCTGCGCTGCCGGCTACTGGTGGAAACCAACCTGAAGGTAGGACACGTGGTACTCCAGCAGAGCCTGAGCGTTGCTGATGTTCTCCTTAGTTCCCACGAACACAAAGGGAACCATACCCTGAGCAAACACAGAGGTCACGAGTTATGCATCGTTTACACACAGATCCTAAAATCACGACGTGAAATCAGAAACACACAGCGGAGCGCTCTGACAACGAAACAACCAGCATGAGTCGTGGTGAAGCGGGTGGGTCAATGCAGCGAAGCAGAAGAGACGAAACACACGAAGCAGCAGAATGGAGCACATGCCACGTCTACGCTCCGCTGTAGCCAGCAGGTGTTAATGGAGGGACGGGGAGAAGAGCCGAACGGTTCATTCACCTCTTTGCTGCCGACAGTGTCGTCCCTGCCAGCCCCCTGCCTGCCTACCTCCTCCCGGGGAAGCTTTTTGTCGTTGTCTCCTTCAATCCTGACACGCACCACACCTGATTTGTCGACCATCTCCTGGATGACTTTGCCGTTTTTGCCGATGACTTTGCCTGTGCGGGAAAAAGGAAATTTATAAAGAGCAAATACTCAATGTGCTCTAATAATAAAGTAAAATGGTGTCAAAACGAGCCTGAGTGGAGAAGTTGGCTGCTTACTCACCCACAAGGTTCCTGGGTACCTGGAAGTAGTCTTCTTTGAACTCCAGATACTCTCTGGCCTGCTTCACTGCCTCCGGGCTCTGAGCAGCACACACAGCAGGACATTATTACACTAGAACCTTTCTGAAGAAACCCTGAAGGGTCTACCGCTACAACCCAACTTTGGAACCAGACTAAATGCATTTTCTGCTGAAACGAGTTGAAGTAAGACATAAAAGGTAAAACAACGAGAAAAGCTAAAACGATCAAAATCAAAGCTAAAATCAGGAAAACGGCAGATAAAAGTTCAAACCAAGCTGCCAGTGATGGTACCTCAAGTGTCAGAGTCATCAAAGTCCAAAGCATGAACTCCCTCACACAACAACCCTGAACATGTCTAGTCATTTTACACATGACTGTGGTGTCAAAGGTCACTTATTGTGACGATGTCCACTGAGTAAATCAACAAACAGTTCAACTAAAGACCATGTGAGGACATGGTGTGAAGAAGTCACCTGTTGATGACCACCAGCCCATCCAAGCTATTCTATGATCAGAGACGTGGACTGTACCAGAACAACAAGATTCATTTGACTGAAGTGGTCGTAATTAAATCAAAGAGCCAACGTAGAGCCATGGTCTGAAGACATTTTCTATCCTAAACATCTGTGGAGTGGACAACTCACCAAAGACTGTCTTATGGATGGACAGATGAGACAGTGTAGGGGACAAAGACATGGACATTTCTATGTCACTCAGATGTCAAGCTGGAGCATAGACAAGGGGTCCTATTACCAAGAGTACAGCACAGTATATACATGTAGACAAATATAAATACTTTTGTCTTTGCTGAATTCAAAGGTCAAGAACTTTTTCAATGTATACAACAGACATTTTTCTCTCAAATATTGTTCACAAATCTGTGTAAATCTGTTGAGAGATAATCCATTAAAGTCACAGGTGTGGCACACCAAGATGCTGATCAGACTGCATGATTATTGCACAGGTGTGCTTTAGGCTGACCACAATAAAAGGCCAATCTAAAATGTGCAGTTTTTTCGCACAGCATAATGACACAGATGTCAAGTTTTGAGGAATCATGCAATTGACAATACATCCATCTATACTCGAACAAGCAAAGACGTATAACAGTTGACCTTGATTTGTGACCTTGAAACTGGGGTAATGAAAAGTGTAACAGAAACTCCGTCTAGAGATGCACAAGTGTACCGTATTCAGTTTTGTTGAGCAGATCAGAGGTTATGAGTGGGACAAGAGACAGTTTACAAATGTACGGAGGCTGCACACTTTCTGCTTTTTGATGGGTGTACAACAACAATCTGAAACTAGCAAAACAGCAGCTAAAATCAAAAACTGAGAAAGTATTCTGAAGTAGATTCCAAAGAGCATATTTTTCAAGGATTTGAAGTTTTCCATCAATTTTAGTAAGAAATAAAAGTAAAAAAAAACAAACACAAGCTAGAGCTAAAGGAAGGAGCTGAACACTTATTTTATGAATGGTTAAAATACACAGATGTTATGTTGAAGCAGTCCAAAAGACATCCTAGAGAAGATACAAACAAAAGTGTGAACGCTGACTCAGCAGTTTCAAAATCTAAACAAAGAAAAAATAAAAATAAAACGTTTCGATGTGTAATTTGTGGATGAACCAAAAACAGTCGTGGAGCAATTGTTTCTAAGGATTTGAAAATGTTGATTCTTCAAAAGCTAGAGTGTGACATCAATGTTAAAGGGGACCACACATGCAAAATTCACTTTTTAATGTTTTTTTTACTCAACTTTGGGTATTTACTTCATAAAAAAACAGTCCTTGTGCCAAAAAAATGCACCCAGTGGTTTATTTACTCTAAGTAGATTTATTTGTCTGTGATTAAAAACGCTTCGTTTCACACTTCCTGCGGTTTGTGACGTCACAAACCGTAGCCAATCACCTCAAACCTGAGTCCAGCCCCTCACCTAGCAACCCCTGGTGATGCTCCACCCACTTGAGTATAAAAGATGTCACGGTTGCCTAGCGGTTTAGGAGCTGACCTGGCGGTCATTTATTCAGCCCCCGGGGGGCTAGGGGTTTGCCCTGCTCCAGCCATGCAGCACATCTCGAGTAAAACCAGAATGTTTTATTACCTTGTTTGAATGAACTCTGTCTCGTTGAAACTGTGCACACACACTCTCGCGGTTTGGACTTGTTTCTTATATGATGAAGGACTACTTTTGCACAACTGTCAGTTTGGTTGAGCGGTTACGACACTTGAGCGCCACGCAGGAGAGCGGAGATCGCATCCTGTCAACGGCATCTTTTTTTCCCCCCCTTTTTTAAAGCCTTTTGTTTCGGAGAAATCGGGGTGAGACTAGATATATACATCGACATAATAATACTTTATAATTGTTATTTTTACGTTTTAGTTCAATTTTTAGTGTAATATCGCTCCCAACGCGCAGCCGGCAGAAAACTGTGCACACACACACTCTCTCGCGGGGCGACAGTCTGTACCATCAAGCACCACTGATCGATATATTTTCAGATTAGCAACTTATTTATTTTAAGAATACCTTTCACTTCATCAAAATCTAATCAAAACTTCAGCGTTCTAAATGTAGGTGGTTGTGATTATTTCTTATACGATGAAAGACTGCTTTTTGCATAACTGCCCGGTTGGCCCAGAGGTAGTGAACCGGACTCGTCATCCGAAGGACACGGGTTCGCCTCTCGGTCGCGGCATCCCTTTTTTTTTTTTTTAAGCCTTTTGTTTTGCAGACCGCCGGCGAAGACACCATCTGCGTGCGGGAGTTGTTGGGAGCTACTGACTTTTGAGGTCCGGGGGTCCGGTCAAAGGTTGCCTCATGCGGATAAATTAACTGGAGACATTCTGTGAACTTTGTGTGTGGACTGAAGCAGCGATCGCTCCCAAAAGCGCCGCATGCAACGAGCGGAGCTAACACCGCCCGCTCGGAGGAGGAAAAGCTATCATTAGCCTCGAAGGTGGGCTAATGCTAAAAAAAGGAGCTGCAAATGGCGGCGCGCGCAGAGGGCTTTTGGTAAGTTATCTTAAGCTACTAGCACTAACAGTAAGTCAAATGAGTAATAAAAAAGAGCTAATTTTAAAATAACAACATATTAGAGATACTGGCTGTTACAGAGGGCGTAGTTAATGTAAATAGGTCTTTGTAGGGCGTGGCTTTCAGACCTCATTATTCATAAACCGGTCGTTTAGAACGGAAGTGAAATTTGGCAGAATTAGAAAGGGGATATTTTATTATCTAAGCATTATTTTGTGTATAAAATTGACTGAAAATGGTCTGGATAGCCCACAGATAAACCACAGAAAATTATATATCCTACATTTGGTCCCCTTTAATACTGAACGTAGAACAGTCAGAAAAAAAAAATCAGTGAAAAATAATAACAGCAATTTTATAAAAACCACAAACGATTTTAAAATGACAGGTTGTTCATGCAAATTCACGCAAATTCACACAATTTTAACTTTCAATGTTTCTACCTGAAGTCTGAGTTAATGAACTTAGGAGAGGGCTGGGTTTCCTCATGTATTTGACTAAAACCCATTGATCTCCATTATTTTCATCTTTTAGTTTGCAGCGTTACCAAAAGTTACAGGCCACTATTTAGGTGAGTATGTTGCATGTTTATTTGAAAGCTGCACGACGAGATGAAGCACATGTTTAATACAACATGCTGACTGAAGCGGCTCACCTCTCCGTAGATCCTGAACGTGCAGCTCTCCTCCTCCAGCTCGATGGCTGTAACACCAGGAACCTTCCTGGCCTGCTGGATGTTGGCACCATGGGAGCCGATGGCGAGCCCCATCAGATCCTCTCTGACACGCACCTCCTCTTGGTACGCTGACGCTAACTGCTTACTGGTCTGAATAGCAAAAATACAGAAAACACAGTCAGCTGAAAGACGACAGGCACGTATTACTACGATACACCAGGTGAGTATTACTACCGATACACCAGGTGAGTATTACTACCGATACACCAGGTGAGTATTACTACCGATACACCAGGTGAGTATTACTACTAGGGGTGTAACGATACACAAAACTCACGAGACGAGACGAGACGAGAAAATCATAGATCTTGCGAGAACGAGACGAGATTTTAACATTAGTTCAAGAAAACTTCAAAGATCGGTTTTATGCCGCAAAAAGGCTTTTATTCTGTTTTAACATGTATTACAAACCCAACTGATGTCTTCATTTTACTGATTGAATCTCCTTAGACCTTAGAACAGTGGTTCTTAACCTTTTTTGAGCTACCGAACCCTCAAGTTTCATATGGCCACTCACCGAACCCCTCTTTTTTAATATATAAAATATGATTTTTTTTTTCCAAATTCTACAACATCACCTTGCTCAAAGAACAAAAGCAACACAGTGCATGAACTCACAACAACTTTATTCTGGCCCAATAAGAGTTTCATCCCCCAAAAATATTTTTGTACAATTTTTAATCATCAAAGAGGAATTTGGGATAATTTATCTTCAGCTGCTGTTCCGAGTAGCAGATTTGCCATCTTTAATGCAGCTGGTTTTATGAGAGATTCACCAATGGAGTGTGGCTTACCCTGCTTTGCGATCAAATAAGCAACTTCGTACGATGCTGCGAGGATCGGTTTGCTAACAGGTACAAATCCAAGAGCAGGCAGAGTGGCCCTTTCATCATATCTGGCTCGTTGCACCTTGAAATGAACAAAAAAAGGTAATTATTAGGTTGAAAGTGTCAGAAATTACCACAAAATTTTTAATTGACCTTAAACCAGAAAAAGAGTACTAAAACATGTTGCTGAAAAGGTAGAATAAGCTTTTAAATTAGCAAAAGAAAGCAAAAAGAATATATTTGCCCAATTAGGCTGAAAGAAGCAGAAATGAGCACAAAAATGTGGAAATTATCTGAAGAAAATCTAAAATTAGAAAAAAGATTCAGCTGAAAAGTAGCTAAAATAGCAGAAAGAAGCATCACCAGAATGAAGTTGAGAGAGCACATTTTTGCTGAATTAGGATGACATTTTTTTAATAAGAGCATTAAATGTGGAATTAGCTTAAAAAGCTAAAATTAGCATAGAAACAACATCATATCTGGCTCGTTCACCTTGAATTCAGCAGGCGTTGTGTTCTTGTACTGTATTCTCCGTCTGTGCATCTTCATGAAGTGTTCCTTCAGTTTTGCCGGCGCCAGACTAGTTGCTCAACTTCGTGTTGCATATCATGCAGATAGGACGCTGACTCCCATCCCGTTCCGTGACACAAGTGAATCCATGTCCAACCACTTTCTTTTTTTGCCCGACATATTTACCGTAGTTTGTAAACACACGACGTACAGCCATTTACTTCATGCGCGCGTTATATTTCCGCATCACTGCACTGAATCGTGTGTTGCCAGATTGGGTGGTTCACCGCGATTTTCCTTCTGACTTTTGCGGATAGAGAGTGCTTTGGGCGGGTGGTACTCTATCTGGCAACACCGGTCACACCGGTGTTTACACGCGTGTCTTTACATTCGGGGCAGCGTCGGGACCCTCCATCAATGTAGAGGCGTCTCGTCTGCGGTAGTTCCATCAGTAGTTGGGGCGTCTTCTATAGCAACTTCATCCGGCGAAGCCATGCTGTCCGTGACGCTGACTTGCTAGGGGCTCTGCTAGCGCTAGCATTAGCATCTCGCGAGACAACGTTACCTCTCAACGAGAGATATCGCGGGAGTTTAATATCGCGAGATCTCGTACAACGAGATCTCGTTACATGCCTAATTACTACCGATACACCAGGTGAGTATTACTACCGATACACCAGGTGAGTATTACTACCGATACACCAGGTGAGTATTACTACCGATACACCAGGTGAGTATTACTACCGATACACCAGGTGAGTATTACTACCGATACACCAGGTGAGTATTACTACCGATACACCAGGTAAGGTGAGGCCATGGTCTTGAGCCGGAAAAGGGTAGCATGCCCTCTCCGGGTCGGGGAGGAGGTCCTGCCCCAAGTGGAGGAGTTTAAGTATCTCGGGGTCTTGTTCACGAATGAGGGAAAACTGGAGCGTGAGATCGATAGGCGGATAGGTGCAGCATCCGCAGTGAAGCGGGCGCTGTACCGGTCTGTCGTGGTGAAGAGAGAGCTGAGTCGAAAGGCAAAGCTCTCAATTTACCGATCGATCTACGTTCCCACCCTCATCTATGGTCATGAGCTTTGGGTTGTGACCGAAAGAACGAGATCTCGGATACAAGCGGCTGAAATGAGTTTTCTCCGCAGGGTGTCTGGACTCTCCCTTAGAGATAGGGTGAGAAGCTCAGTCATCCGGGAGGGACTCGGAGTAGAGCCGCTGCTTCTCCACATCGAGAGGAGCCAGTTGAGGTGGCTCGGGCATCTGGTTAGGATGCCTCCTGGACGCCTCCCTGGTGAGGTGTTCCGGGCATGTCCCACCGGGAGGAGACCCAGAGGAAGACCCAGGACACGCTGGAGGGACTATGTTTCTCGGCTGGCCTGGGAACGCCTTGGGATTCCCCCAGAGGAGCTGCTCCAAGTGGCTGGGGAGAGGGAAGTCTGGGCCTCCCTACTTAGGCTGCTACCCCCGCGACCCGACCCCGGATAAGCGGAAGAAAATGGATGGATGGATGGATGGATGGACACCAGGTGAGTATTACTACCGATACACCAGGTGTGCATTACTACGATACACCAGGTGTGCATTACTACCGATAAAGCAGGTGTGCATTACTACCGATAAAGCAGGTGTGCATTACTACCGATAAAGCAGGTGTGCATTACTACCAATAAAGCAGGTGTGCATTACTACCGATACACCAGGTGTGCATTACTACCGATACACCAGGTGTGTATTACTACGATACACCAGGCGTGTATTACTACCGATACACCAGGCGTGTATTACCACCGATAAACCAGGTGTGTATTACCACCGATTAAACAGGTGTGTATTACCACCGATTAAACAGGTGTATATTACTACTGATAAAACAGGTGTATATTACTACTGATAAAACAGGTGTATATTACTACTGATAAAACAGGTGTATATTACTATTGATAAACAACAATTATTACTACCAACAAACCAGGTGTGTATTTCTTCCAATACACCAGGTGATGTGTACTAACAATAAACCAGGTGTGTATTACTACCAATAAAACAGGTGTGTATTATTACTACCGATAAAACAGGTGTGTATTACTACCAATAAAATAGGTGTGTATTACTAAAGACAATACAGGTGTATATTAATACTGATAAACAACAATTATTACTACCAATAAACCAGGTGTGTATTACTACCGATAAACCAAGTGTGTATTACTACCGATAAACCAGGTGTGTATTACCACCGATTAAACAGGTGTGTATTACCACCGATTAAACAGGTGTATATTACTACTGATAAAACAAGTGTATATTACTACTGATAAAACAGGTGTATATTACTATTGATAAACAACAATTATTACTACCAACAAACCAAGTGTGTATTTCTTCCAATAAACCAGGTGATGTGTACTAACAATAAACCAGGTGTGTATTATTACTACCGATAAAACAGGTGTGTATTACTACCAATAAAATAGGTGTGTATTACTAAAGACAAAACAGGTGTATATTAATACTGATAAACAACAATTATTACTACCAATAAACCAGGTGTGTATTACTACAGATAAAGCAGGTGTGTATTACTATTGATAAACAACAATTATTACTACCAATAAACCAGGTGTGTATTTCTTCCAATAAACCAGGTGTGTACTACTAACAATAAATCAGGTGTGTATTAATACCGATAAAACAGGTGTGTATTTCTACCGATAAAACAGGTGTGTATTACTACCAATAAAATAGGTGTGTATTACTAAAGACAAAACAGGTGTATATTACTACTGATGAACAACAATTATTACAACCAATAAACCAGGTGTGTATTACTACAGATAAAGCAGGTGCGCATTACTACCGATAAAGCAGGTGCGCATTACTACCGATAAAACAGGTGCGCATTACTACCGATAAGCAGGTGTGCATTACTACAGATAAAGCAGGTGTGCATTACTACAGATAAAGCAGGTGTGTATTACTACAGATAAAGCAGGTGTGTATTACTACAGATAAAGCAGGTGTGTATTACTACAGATAAAGCAGGTGTGCATTACTACAGATAAAGCAGGTGTGCATTACTACCGATAAAGCAGGTGTGCATTACTACAGATAAAGCAGGTGTGCATTACTACCGATAAAGCAGGTGTGCATTACTACAGATAAAGCAGGTGTGCATTACTACCGATAAAGCAGGTGTGCATTACTACAGATAAAGCAGGTGTGCATTACTACCGATAAAGCAGGTGTGCATTACTACCGATAAAGCAGGTGTGCATTACTACCGATAAAGCAGGTGTGCATTACTACCGATAAAGCAGGTGTGCATTACTACCGATAAAGCAGGTGTGCATTACTACCGATAAAGCAGGTGTGCATTACTACCGATAAAGCAGGTGTGCATTACTACCGATAAAGCAGGTGTGCATTACTACCGATAAAGCAGGTGTGCATTACTACCGATAAAGCAGGTGTGCATTACTACCGATAAAGCAGGTGTGCATTACTACCGATAAAGCAGGTGTGCATTACTACCGATAAAGCAGGTGTGCATTACTACCGATAAAGCAGGTGTGCATTACTACCGATAAAGCAGGTGTGCATTACTACTTGGGACCCGAAGGACGCGGGTTCGCGCCCCGGCAACTACACACCTTGGGGTGTCTATGAGTGCACATCTAATTCTCCAGCTCCCCGAGCGCGACTACGCTGCTCGCTGCACCACCTGGTAGTGGTTGGGTTAAAGGCAGAAGACCAATTTCGTCTGTCAAGTATGGGAAACATACACCGATGACAAATGTGACAAATTATTATTATTATTACCGATAAAGCAGGTGTGCATTACTACCGATAAAGCAGGTGTGCATTACTACCGATAAAGCAGGTGTGCATTACTACCGATAAAGCAGGTGTGCATTACTACCGA
Organism: Garcialebias charrua; assembly: GCA_038048925.1. NCBI lineage: Eukaryota > Metazoa > Chordata > Actinopteri > Cyprinodontiformes > Rivulidae > Garcialebias > Garcialebias charrua. Next base: position 63,308 of record JBBPBX010007453.1, read on the forward strand.
TAAAGCAGGTGTGCATTACTACCGATAAAGCAGGTGTGCATTACTACCGATAAAGCAGGTGTGCATTACTACCGATAAAGCAGGTGTGCATTACTACCGATAAAGCAGGTGTGCATTACTACTGATAAAGCAGGTGTGCATTACTACCGATAAAGCAGGTGTGCATTACTACCGATAAAGCAGGTGTGTATTACTACTGATAAAACAGGTGTGTATTACTACCGATAAAGCAGATGTGTATTACTACCGATAAAGCAGATGTGTATTACTACAGATACTACAGATAAAACAGGTGTGCATTAATACCGATAAAGCAGGTGTGTACTGTGTATTACTACTGATAAAACAGGTGTGTATTACTACAGACAAAACAGGTGTATATTACTACTGATAAACAACAATTATTATTACCAATAAACCAGGTGTGTTTTACTACAGATAAAGCAGGTGTGTATGACTACAGATAAAGCAGGCGTGTATTACTATTGATAAAACAGGTGTGTATTACTACAGACAAAACAGGTGTATATTACTAGTGATAAACAACAATTATTACTAACAATAAACCAGGTGTGTATTACTACAGATAAAGCAGGTGTGCATTACTACCGATAAAACAGGTGTGTATTACTACTGATAAAACAGGTGTATTACTACTGATAAAACAGGTGTGCATTACTACCAATAAAGCAGGTGGGCATTACTACCAATAAAGCAGGTGTGCATTACTACCAATAAAGCAGGTGTGTATTACTACAGATAAAGCAGGTGTGTATTACTACAGATAAACCAGGTGTGTATTTCTACCGATAAAACAGGTGTGCATTACTACCAATAAACCAGGTGTATATTTCTACCGATAAAACAGGTGTGCATTACTAAAGTTAAAGCAGGTGTGTGTGTATCAATACTGATAAACCAGGTGTGTATTACTTCAGATAAACCAGGTATTACTAGAGATAAAACCGGTGTGCATAACTACCGACAAAAAAAAGGTGTATATGTAGTGGACCTACCCAGGGTCAAACTAAGGTTTTTGAACTGTCCAGTGATGACCTTTACTGACCTCTCAGTAAAGCAAGACATTTACCACAAAATCATTCCATTAGCTGTAATCTGAGAACATAGTCACCAAAAGAGACTATTTCTATCTTTGATTTTAGGCTGATGTGATCAAAAGAATAACTTTTGTCATTTTCATGATATATGTTATATGCTGTTATTCTTTAAATGTGAAACATCAATGTGTCATTTCTGCAAGTGAAAAGGTGTCAAAGTTCAGCTAAAATGTCAAACTGACTTACACTGAAATTGTTTTTGTCGAGTTTCAGCTAAAACTCTCATCTAGCGTCTGAAAGTCTCTCACTCAGATACTTTTCCTAAACAATTTCCTTCTCTGCGCTGAATTTCACCTTGAATAGTGATAACAAGTGGACCAATGAAAAAGAGACAAGTTTCTCTCCTCTCTGTTCCTTTTTTTAAGTTCTAAGCTGTTGCTGGAACGGCAGAGTTTCTGGGAACTTCAAAGAGATGTGAACCTTTCCCAAAGAGCTGGGGTACGTTTGGTCAAGAGCTAACGACCTTCGTCTTCAGCTAAGGACTGATAACCTGCTGTTATGAGTCCACGTCGAATGAGCGTAAGCTCAAAACTTTGTTATTCCTTCCTGGAATAAGTTATCTTGAGCCAAAAAACCACGACTGCCACGGCTTCTGCCGACGAAAGCGAGTATCACCGACACCGACAAGGTAAACACGTGTGGAGTCCAGCTTGGACTTGCGGGACCGACGACTCGTCAGTCCAAGGCTGATCACAGCTCTTTACCAGAACCGAGGCGGACGTCTTAAGGTAAAGGAGCCGCTGTTTGCTTGCTGGAGGTGTGATGATATCTTAGCTGGACGCGTATGGAAGAGTGTCATCTGGTTTCATAAATGCAAGATAAACTTCCTCTCTTAACCT
>JBBPBX010007454.1:0-25144 GCA_038048925.1 Garcialebias charrua
TGAACTTCAAACAGTAAAAAAAAAATGTATATCTAATTTTTTATACATTTATTTATTAACTGTCATGTGAAGTTCAGACAGTAGTTAGGAAGTTCACTTAACATGTTTACTATTATGTTTATGAAACAAGAAAAAATAGAAATGGTGAAAAGAAAAGGCATAGATTTGTTTGCTTTATTGTAATCTCTGCTTTAAATAAATCTGACATTGTTTATTATAAAACAGATTGATTTATTGCTTCTGTTTGTTGAAAAATACTTGAGAAGATATAAAAAAATAATCGCGTTTTAAATCGCAATTGCAATTTATAGAAAAAAAATTGCAATTATATTATTTTCCAAAATCGTTCAGCCCTAGTCACATGTTACTTTCTGGAAGCAACAGATGTATTTGCATTCTCGTTTTAAAACACTACTTATTTAATAATATTTTGTTACAGTACTTCCCTTGTCTCTGTACATTTTACTGGCCTGAAGAGGCTGACTGCTAACACCACTGTAACAGCTGGGCTGCACATTCAGTAGTATCCAAACTATGAACTGTTCTACACAGAATCAATGAGGATCTCCACTCGTGATGTCACACATATAATTTGCGTAGATGTCCACTGTCCCCTCTCACACTTACTGTTTGTACAACGGCATGGCTGCAACACAGAGATTCAGTTGTATAACCTTATCAGAAAAAAATAAACATTCCCGGCGTGAAGTTGGACCCGTCTGACTTCAGTAACTACATGAATGTTGAGTTGAAGCGTTGGCTGGAGTATAATAATAATAATAACAATTTGTCACATTTGTCATCTGTGTATGTTCCCATACTTGACAGACGAAATTGGTCTTCTGCATTTAACCCAACCACCACCAGGTGGTGCAGTGAGCAGCGTATCAAGGTCTTCAACACACAGGAAAGTGGGTGGAACTGATCAAAAGTTGAGAACTTTAGCAATGTCTTCTTGCTTGTAGTATTTGTGTAAGCATGTAGTTTTTTTTATGCATTTAACACTCGAGCATCTGTTTTTGCACCATTTTAAGAAACGTAGATGGTGATTTAAAAAAAATTCTGTATGTAGTATTATTCTCGCTGTACGTGTGACCGACTCATGTCTGTGTCCGGGCCACTCCGACTCGTCGCATTGCTTTAACGGTCGGACTTCTCTGGCTGTGCCCTTTTCTATGTGACGAAGACGGCTGTACTTTCAGTCACTGTTACAGGCACAGTGTTTTGTGGTCCTCCTGGTGTAATTCACTTTCAGTTAATAGATTTTCTTCAAGCTTAAACCCAGTTAAAAAGTGTCCTGTCATTGGAAATATACTGGCTGCTATGGGTGTACTAACATGGGTGTGTTGCGTAATCGTAGTCACGTGACTGGTGCTCTAAAATAGCATGAGTGAGAGTGACGGCTGCTTTCAGTGGGGGCTCATCCTCCACCAAAGAGACCTAGTCGTGCTGGGTGGGGTAAAAGTCTGTTGGAGTCAGTCTCCCCACCATCACAAACATTTACACCACCAGATACAGGAAGAGAGCCACCTGCATCATGAAGGACCCCACTCACCCAGCACACACACTTTTTGCCCTGCTCCCCTCAGGAAGGAGGTTGAGGAGCATCAAATGTAGAACCACTAGACTGAGGAACAGCTTCTACCCTGAGGCTGTTAGACTCAGTCAGGATTATTACAATGAAAATGACTGTGAAAAATCACTGCAATGCATCATGGTTGTTGATATTTGTTGCTGATTATCCATGATGCTGATCTCATGCTGCTGATTTATTTCATGCTGCTGAATTCATTCATCCTCATCTACTCACACACACTCATGTCCGTGCTGTTTTTTGTTTGGCACATTGTTTTGTATCATTAGTGCTTAGTGTATTCTTAGTTTAGCGTATTTCTTAGTTCATATCTTGGATATTATTACTGTTTTTCTTTATAATTTGTATTTTTGTTGGATGTAACTGGGACCCTGTGTACATAGTTTTGTTCCACCTCATGTACCACATGTGGTGTGAATGACAATAAAGAACCTTGAATCCTTGAAAAGGGTCGTTCAAACTATCATTTGAGATCATAAATAATAAAAAAATGTCAGAGCCCATCCTTTTAAATATGACTTAAGATACATTACTGACTAAATTATATTTTAATCATGTGCAAGTTTCTCTGCATTTTATATGTCAGGGTGTTGTTGGGACTGTTTGTTTTATTATTTAAAATCTAGTTTTTATCTAAAAATGATCCCACTGGTGAGCCAAAATGAGCTCATGTGGGCCGGATTTGGCCGCAAGTTGAACAGCCCTGTTATATTTATTCATATTCATAATTCATTCAACCTTTATTAAGCTGTATAAATAAAGGTTGAATGAATATGCTGTGAACAAATTACAAGTTTTAAGTTAATAATAATTTATTCTAAGTGTTTTCACTCATGAAATCCAGAAACAGTACCTATTTTGTACTTACGGTACTCCTCTGTGGCTTTTTATTTTTTGGCTACATTTAACTTTAAAAGACTAACTCAAATTTGCTTATACCATTCATTAAGCAGTAAATAAAACCCTGATGCATGCTCAATAATCCAGGTAGAAAAATCTAAAAGAGCTAGTCTGCTCCTCTGGACATTCAAAAAACAAAACAAAGCAAAAAAATTGTAGAAACATTTCGTCTTTCTTTTTGCTTTAACTCCATGCGCACACAGTCTGCTCATAGAATTGATAAAGCCCTCTGGATAGAGGTCGAAACGTCTTCTGTAACAAATAAAGTCCAGTTGATCTTGTATTGAATGCCTTTTTTTTATTTATTTTTGCTTTGTTTTGTGAATGTCCAGTGAATAAAACGTTTTGTGAGATATTAAAAATAAAAATCAGATTAAATAAACTTCTCCGATGCAATTGTGAGCAGGAAGAAATTAATGAGTGAGCAAAAGTAAATGTAGAAATCTGAACAATCACGCTTGACAGTGTGCGACCGTTTGACAACTTCAGAGGCTGCGGTTTTAATTTACATACAACCAATCAAATTAAAGACTAGGCGGGACTTAAATCAGACGAGCCAATGAACGCAGCGCAAGTTTTGATTCTGTCCAATCACAGGGGATGTTTTGGTGCAGGCTCGAGTTCCATGCACTCAAAAAAAGAGCAGCCAGTTTCATGGTTAGCTAAAGCGGCCGTTATTTACATTAAACAGTGATGTCCTTCCTTTTTCCTCTCAGGCAGAGGCTACCCGGACGAAGCTAACACAAACCAGTACATTCAAAAGAATAAAGAAACATAACGGAGACAACATTATTTTCTCACAACTATAAAATAACATGAGCTACTTTAGCTTAGCTAAACCGACAGCAACAATATGCCATTTAATTATTAGAAATACATTTAATTTTGTAACAACGTTTTAAAAACCCATTTAAATTGTATGCTCTTTTGTAAGACTCCTCAGAGTTCAATTTTATCCGTAGCTTTGCTCATATTAGCGATGACGTTGTGTTTCTTTCAGCCTCGAACAAACGTTTGCCTTACCTTTCTCCGTGGCATTTTAAAGAATATTATCCTGTACTTTAGGGAACAATTTATCAATGGTTACATATGTTTTGTAACCAAAACAAATCACCCGAGGGGACCATATAACAACACAACTGAAAGACGCGGACTAATTTCTCGATGCTTCCTCCTGGTACGTCACCAAAATACTTCCGTGCAGAAATGTACGCTGTGGGTTCAGGTAGGGGTCCCGGTAAACTCGTACTTCCGTTTCAACGTTCTGCTCTCATATTAAGTATTTAAAATTGATTTAAAAATACCTAAATTTCCTATTTTGCAAATTAATTCAATTCAGTTTATTTATATAGCACCATATCACAACAAAGTTGTCTCAGGGCACTTTACAGGAACATTCACATACATAGAAAAGCCAATTAGTGAAGGAACCAAGGAGACTCGTTGAATCTTCACTTCGTGGCAGTCTCCCATCCTGAGCAAGCACAATGGCAACAGTGGAAAGGAAAAACTCCCTTTAAACAGGAATAAACCTCCAGCAGAACAAGGACAAACAGCCATCTGCTCTGACTGGCTGGGTTTGAGAGGACAGGAAGGAGCAAACAAACAGAATAGGTCCAGATATAGGTGCAGTGTACGTGAAAGACAAAAACACATCAAGGATAGAAAAAATAATTTCAAATACAAAACAGGTTGAGCAGAGGAAGTAAAGACAGTAGTAATGTGAAGCAATGCAGTGTTTGTCCTCCAACAGTCTAAGCCGATAGCAGCATAAAAGGATCGCTCAGGAAACCCAAGCCTGATTTAGCAAAAAGGAGAGTCTTAAGCCCAGTCTTAAAACTGGATAATGTGTCAGCTTCACAGAAAGAATTTGGAAGTTAGTTCCACTTGAGAGGAGCCTGCTAACTGAAAGCTCTACAAATTTGTTTTCGGAAGCTATTGTAACTATACAATTAAACTAAATTAACAACCTAAACGTTAAATTTTTTTGAAGCGCTGTTCACATTTGACCCTTCACTCTTCGTTGTGCCGAAGAAAGCGGCCCTGACATCATGACACAATGCTTCAAAACACCTGGGAAAGAAACAAAGCGCAAACATTAAGTTTTGAATGGAGAGAGCAATTTGTGGCTACAGATCACAGAACAAGTAGCCATCCCTAAAATGTACATGGAGCTGCTAAAATATTAATTAACTGCAATATTTTAGGCAACATAAACATACATTTCACTGTACAGTAATGTGGATGAGAATTTTAAGGAACATGTTTTCATTTTTACTGGTAAATCAAAGGACTTAAGGAAACAGTGGCTGTCTCACAGTACAAGGCTGGAATGTGATTATTTGAAAGAACATCCAAATTTTAAAATGTAGGCAACAGCAGAATTTGTTATTTTGATGGCTACAAAGAGGAAAAAGCAAGTTTTAGCATGCAAAGTGTGCAGTGACTGTGTCAGCAGTTAAGAGTATGTTTATACAGTATTTAGAAGCCAACAAGATTGTATGCAATAAGAGAAGTAAAGTGGAGGTATACTGAGGTATTTATTGGTGTAAGGCAGCTCATGTAGGAATTCTTAATAACGAGAAGGTAGATTCACTGACACAAAGCTGTTAAAAGAAGGTATTTAGATGTGCATACTACACATCTTTATAAACTGAAGGGATAATATTTATCTGGAAGGGATGCATTTCAGAGTGGTACAAATATTGGAGGTTTGAGACTAAGGCAGTTTTTAATAAAGCCAAGTAAATTGGTTCCAACTAACGAGATGAACAGAAGAACAAAGAACAGTAGTCTGGACTGAAAATCCAAATGACTGAGCAGCCAGAAACGGTACCGCGTGATTTAATGATGTGCAGAAAGTGGGGAGTTGTGTGAAGAAATGAGACATTAAGACTTCTTTGCACATAAGAGGAATACATTTCATTAAAATTATATATTTTTAATAATATTTTTAATTAAATTTAATAGGTGGATAGAAATATGATCTAAAAAATTTGCAGCACTGCAACTAAAAGAATGCCGACTGCTGTTAAAACCTACAGAAGAAGAAGAAAAAGTCAAAACTGGCATGGTGTACTTTTTCCGGCACAACACCGGAAGTAAGAAGAGAGAGCGCTCTTGTGCTGCAGAGTTAGCATAACTGTAGCTAGCACGTTGTATTTGACGTGGGGCGACAGCACCGATTTTTGACTCATTGTTAAAAACTCCAACTCTTGCGCTTATCACTTCACAAACTTCAGAATAAAAAGGTTCACTCTGAAGTTCACCGTGAAGCTAACAAGGACATTTTCCTCCTGACTGAGTGTCCAGTATTATGGCCGGGAGCGCCATCAAGACAGTGGACGAAATCTTTCACAGCATGGAGTACGGACCTGCCTCCACCTCTAGCACCGCCACTGCTCAGGTGAACAGCCTTGTCATTTCATAATCATCTTTAAAACATTTTGTAGTTGTAACAACAACAAAACAAACAAAAAGGCACTTCTTGGCAGCTTAATTTCACTCCAATGTGAAGAATGCAAGTTCATTAGGAGTGAACTGCAACTCATGTGACTTCACTTGGCTGTGCCTTCATTAAATTAAACATAATTTTCATTTAAAGTCACCCTGAAACTAACTAAATGTTTAAACGCTTTAGTTTGACAACTTGTGGAATTATGAGAAGTGCACAACAGGCCTGATCTAATAATATTTAAATTTAAAATCTAATTTTAAAATATTTTTATCTTTTACCTAGTGGCACTCTGTGCAGTTTTGTTATGATTGTTATTGACTGTTTTTAACTTTTGTATTTTGAAGCACTTTGTGCACCTAAAGGACTCTATAAATAAATAAATGTTGATTGTTTTCACTTTCTGACCCCCCAAAAAATGTGATTCAGAGCTTTTTGAGCCCAACTCACTCTGAAGTAAAAATATAAGCCAAACAAATAGAGTATAAATGTTACAAACTGTATTAACAGCCATTTAATTAAAAAAAATATCTGAATTACTACATTTTATCTCTTGCAACATGTCCTTTATTGTTTATACTTAAATATTTTTCTGTGTATCCAAGTACGGTATGTCTGCTTGTTGTGTTACAACCCACAACTGTAATTTTAAATTGGAAAAATTGGTTGAATCTTTTATTAACTAAAGCTTGAGCTATGTCATGTTATTTCCTTTATAGTTGTTGTTGTTGTTGTTGTTGTTGTTGTTGTTGTTGTTGTTGTTGTTGTTGTTGTTGTTGTTGTTGTTGTTGTTGTTGTTGTTGTTGTCACTGATAAATGTGCATGTTTGTTTTGTTCTAACAGGCACATAAGTAGAATTCACTCTGCATTATTTATAAATAGGTAGGTTGATTTTGCTGACTTTTAGGCCTTATAGGGAAGTATCGGTACACAAAAAATTTAACATTACTGAAGTTCACTTTTCTTTTTTTTTTAAGTGGCTAAAATGGTTGCTCTATAAGAGAAAGTAGCCCAAATCGTGTGGTTTTGAGAGGCAGAGCTCTGTACTTTGGTCTTTGTAAATAATTGATGCAGTAACCAGCCAAACAGAGGCGGCATCTTCCTCACCAATACAATCTGAGCCTGAAAATAAAAGGTTTCAGAAGACGTGTTGAAGAGCGTCAGTGCAAAAACATCCAGCATCCATCAACTTTTTTTCTTCAAAGTCCATAAGGGGTGATTCAAAGTGATCATTTTCACAAGTGTACAAATTGTACGTTGAGGGAGGCAATGTTGACCTTTTTTTTTTCAAATACAGTACTCCCTGTATGACCAACATATTGCTATTCTTCCACATGGTAAATGACCAGTCTTGAAATGACCACACAGGCCAGTCCTCCTAGGTTCAGAAATGAAGCAGGTGGAGCAGAATGTTTTACTGCCAGCTGCCCTTCCTGATGCAACCTGCGCTCAAACCTTCATCCTCAGGAATACAAGGTTGCAACGCTGCTGCCGAGCTACCACGGCCCCTAATAACTTTTTAAAACTCAAATATTCCAGAAAAAGCAAAATGACTGGAAGACCGTGCAGCTCCTACTAACTCCTTTCTATACGAGCTAACATGTTAATTATCAACTGAAATGCAGTCCATTGGATCTTATTTAAACAGACCTACAGATCACTGTACAAATAACATTAGGAAAGGGGGCAAAGTGACACTAGCTTTACTATGTGAAATGTTTTTATCAGCAGTTTCACGTCGCAACTCTGGGGCTTTGTGCTTTAGATGCTCATCTCTACAATGCTGCTGCTGTGGAAAGAAGCTCTCCATCAGGGCTGCACAATGTACTGAAAATGTATTATTGCTGTATCAGTGGGTGTAATACCTTTATCTCAAAGGGCTGATACATCATAGGCTTTTATATGTGAAGTACCTGCATTGATATTCTCGTAATAATATATTAGGTCAATGTGACAGACTCACTGGTCGTGTTGCCCACACTTGGATTAGATGACAGAAGAGAAAGTGAAGATTGAGAAAAACGTTTGTTTATCGCAACAGATATCGTCATTTCAGTATTAAACAATAATATTGCACATTGTACTGTACGCTTTTCTCATATTGAGCAACCCTTTTCTGCATTCGGCTAAAACAGAAAATAATTTTTAATCAGCGTGAGGTTTTTGAGAGAGTCCCTGGACATTTTTCTCGATTCCACCAGCAGTCACATGCTGAAGTGATCCTGAGCAAGACACTGAACCCCTCATTGCCTCTGATGTGTGTCCCATCGGTGTATAAATGTGATAAAGCTCTGATTATTCTTAGTAGAGATCTAGTAGAGTGCTGTATTAATGAGTAAATGAGGCACAGATTATGTTGTAAAGAGCTTTAAGTGTCTTGATAAGATAGAAAGGTGCTTTATAAGTTCAGTCCATTCAGCTGCGCCACCTTCACGTTAGTCAGCCTGTGTGAAGCTGTGGTGGTGAGCCTCCACTTGGAACCTTGAAGCTCCCAGCTCCGTCAGATCTGACTCCTTGAAATAAACCACTAGCCGTGCTGTGTGCCTTTTTAGAGGAACAAAAAGAGGAAGCGTAACATTAATAAAGCAGCAGTTTATCATATTGCTAAAGATACAGTCCTTAGCGGCTAACAAGACGGCTAACACTTTAGCTGCTAAGGACCGTATCTTTAGTGATATGATAAACTGCTGCTTTATTAATGTCACACTTCCTCTCTCTGTTCCTCTAAAAAGGCAATGAGCTGTGAACCATGGTTTATTTAAAGGAGTTAGAGCTGACGGAACTGGGAGCTTCACACACTCTAGCTGCTGTGTATACTAAACGTCTCCTCCTGCCCACCTACACTGGAGAAGCAGGAAGGGAAGGGGGAGCACGGCAGAGGACTGTGTATGTGTTCAAGGAGGGGGCCGCCTGGGAGAACGAGATGGCAGGATTTCCAAGTATAAAAATTGTTTATATCGAGATAGTTTCAACTTATTTCGCAAAAAAATCATCTACGTTGCTTTCCGGTAGCTACTAGGCAAACTGCAATCAGCCACTTGGGTGGTGCCCTCATGCCTGCTGCCACTTCACCCATTACAGAAGTGGCTCAACAGCTTTCACCTGGATGCCAGGCCACACAGGCATCACAGGCTTGCAGTAACATGGTTGGGTCTTCAGGCCCTTACTCCACAGAGGGACAAAGATTATTTGTCCAGGGGTGTCCCCATGGGAGTGGTAGTGTGCCACAGGGACGTGGACATGATAGTTGCCAGCTCCAGGGTATTGGGCACTGTGTGGCAACACAGAGCGGTTCAGGGCCGCTAGGGTCAAAGGACCACTCCAACCTAGATGTACTGGAGCTGCTTGCAGCGCATTGGCACTCAGGTACTTCCTGCCCCACCTGGAAGGGGGGGCATGCTCTCATTCGGATGGACAACACCTCTATTGTTTACCACATCAACCACCAGCAGACACCAGGTCAGCACAACTTCTGAGAGTATCCAGAGAGCCCTTGGAATGGGCCTCTCCTCGCTTGTCCACCATGCGGGCAACATACTTACCAGGGCAACACAGTCAGGTCGCAAGACTTCCTCTCCCATCAGGGGTCTGCTCTGGGAGAGTGGCCCCACCACAGCGACATAGTGCTGATGATCTGGGACCGTTTTGGCCAGGCAGAGGTGGACCTGGTTGCGACAGAGGGTCGACTCAGTGTCCCCTAGGATACTTCCTTTCAGGGGCGTCGGGTGCGCTGGGCCAGGACGCGTTGGCTCATTCTTGGCCAAGGATCCTTCTATAGCCGTTTTCACACTGTACAGCCCTCCCTGGCCCGACCCGGCTTCTAACCCGGGTTCGTCTTGTTCGCAGTTGCCTTTTCGGGCCGGCGTCAGCCCGAGTTTTAGAACCCAACCAACGGAGGTTCCAAGCGGGCCGAGCTCCCGGGCCCAGTTTAAATAACACGAAGCGTGCACCCATACAGAGCATTTCCGCCTTTCAGCGCAAGCTGAATTTAATTAAAATAAAACTACCGAAACGCCTAAAAAAATATGTGTTAGCTGAATATATTTACAGTGTTTCTGAGTTTAATTTTTGTTAATACCCATTACAAATCAGCTTATTTTAGAATGTAAATAACATGAAGCGCGCACCCATACAGAGCATTTCCGCCTTTCAGCGCGAGCTGAATTTCATTCAAATAGAACTACAGAAACGCCTAAAAAATATGTTAGCTGAATATAAATATTAGTGTTTCTGAGTTTAATTTTTGTTAATAACTGATTACAAATCAGCTTATTTTAGAACGTAAATAACACCAAGCGCGCACACAAGAACGCGCGCACACAAGAACTCCCCACCCACTTCAAGGCGGCTCTCAGCACACTGCGAAATGAGCGGGGGCGGGCCAGGCTGGGCTCAGGGGCAACCCGGGACAAGCTGGGCCGAGGAGGGCTGTGCAGTGCGAAAACGGCTTATATGTCTTTCCACCCCTCTCTGATTTGGCCAACCCTTCACAGAGCCCTCGAGGAGGGCCACAGGATGCTACTGGTGGTCCCATATTGGCCAGCATGACCATGGTTCCCACTGCTACAAAGTCTATGTCAGGACGTCCCACGCCGTATGTTTTGCTCTAGATTCCACATGTTTCAACCCAGCTGCACCAAACTCACTGAGATCGATCCTTGTTCAACCCCCGGCAGGAATCCAGTGCAATAGTTGGTGGACGTGGCCTAGTTCCTCAACAGCGCCCTCTAGAATATTTTTAAAAAATCAGCCCCCAGCCATGCTTTATCCCAGAATTATGAAACTTGGTACACATGTGTATCTCGTCAGGACCTATAAAAAAGTCTCTTGGAGCAATGGTCCAAAGCCAACAGGAAGTCGGCCATTTTAGGTCAAAATCACAACTTTGTCTATTTCATTGACGTCATATCTGAGCGAACTCGTCCTAGAGCTTTCGAGATCCAGGCGTCAAATTCGGTCAGCACAATCTTAAAGCATTGAAGGTCAAAAGTTGTTACGTCAAACCATGTAGGTGTAGCCAAGCCTCAAATCTGGCCATTCTCCATGAAATATCAAGCCGGAATAACTTCCCAATATACAGTAAGCTCCCAGCTGCACCAAACTCACTAAGATTGATACTTGTCCATCCCTCGACAGGACTGCAGTCCGATATGTAGTGGGTGTGGTCTGATTCTTCCACAGCGCCCCCTAGAATATATTTTAAAAGTCAGCCCTTAGCCATGCTTTATCCCAGAATTATGAAACGTGGTACACCTGTGCACATTGTCAGGACCTACAAAAAAGTCTCTTGGAGCCCTGGTCCAAGACCAACAGGAAGTCGGTCATTTTGGGTCAAAGGGTCATTTTTTTTGGCATTTCTCAGTTACAAAACACCCTCCGCATTGACCTTACTTTGTCATAAAAGCATGGAATTTGGTACGTTTTCCCAGCTCACCAAGGTGTACAGAAACTGGCCTCTGGCACCAATGCTGTACAATAAACAGCAAGGTGGCCAATTTGGATTGAGGTCACAAATTTCACACCTTTCTGGCGGTTTAAAGCCACTCCATCTCGCACGCCCTTGACCTAGTCAAGATGATCCTGTGCTAGAAGGCAGATAATACATTGATCTGATGTGTTTTAAAACACTAGGGAGTTTTCGTTGGAGGATGTGGGCGTTGCAGCATGGCGAATACAAGACTAGCAGGCGATGCTGAAGCTCTGGAGTTTGCATGTGATTTTGAATATTTGGCAAATGCACACCATGGTAGCGACTGGGCGGACTAGCGAGAGTTCACACACTCGCCACAATAAGGGCGGAGCGGCGCTTTGCTGCGAGGGCCTAAACGCCGCTTGCGGCTTTAATTATATATGTAACTTTCGTTTTTTTCTCCTCAGCAGTGCTTCAGTTGTCCTTGTTTTTGAAACAAACCTTTTGTTTGTTCATCTTCAGGCCTGGTTAGATCATCATTCTCGTTCACTCGGTCTCTTCATCGATGGCAAGTTTGTTCGTCCAGCAGACAGACAGAGCTGCTCCCTGACTGACTCTAAAGGTGGGAGCTGTAACATCAGCACACACTTCTAATTTGTCTCTGTTTGGATGAACTCAGTGACACTAACAGGTGTTCCTGTTTACCAGGTGGTGTGGTGTGCAGCACAGTATCTGCTGAGGATGGGGACGTCTCCCAGTGTGCCTCATCTGCTGACGGCGACTACAAGGCCTGGAGCAGTCTGACCTGTACCCAGAGATCCAAAGTCCTGCTCAGGTCTACTAAACCATGTCCAAACGTTTCCTGAGCCCTCTGAGCTCTGTGATCATTAATGGCGGCTCCCTGTCCACCTCACAGGTTGGTGAGTGTCCTCGGGCTGCACGGTCAGTGTGTGTCGGAGCTGTGTGAGCTGTGTGAGGCCTCCTGCTCGCTCTCCTCCCTGATCAGACTGCTGCAGTTCTACAGCAGCTGGGCTCAGCTCAGAGACCACCTCATCTCTAACTGGTCTCCTGTTGGTGAGCTTTGAAAGGCTCTTTTGGACATCTTGAAGTGTTTTTTTTTTTTTGTGGAAAGTTATTAACCACTAATATCTCACCTGTTGTAGATAGTTCTTTAAACGGCCTCAGTTTCTTGAGTTTAAGTCCAATAGGACTCGAGGTGACGGGCTAGTCTGAGCAGACCATAGACCGCTTATGTGTAGACAGCCTATTAAAAACAAAGCCAGCACTGGACCAATCTTCTCTGTGGACTGGTTTGTCCAGTACCGACCATTACGATTATTCAAACACTTATACAATTTTTAAACCTTTACACTGTCACATTTCATAATTATTCTTGCAGAAGTATGGTGTCCAGATTGCACAAGAAGTGCTATAGCTACAAGCTGCTGGCACTCATGTGTTTGCAAATAACCACAGAATTGTGTTTTATAATCATGTAATGTGAAACTAACAATTGTTTGCATTAACCCCTGTCAAATGTTGAAGATTGGAGTTGTAAGATGTCTATAATTCATTTTGGTCTTGGCTGCACTCAGACTAGCCATTGTCTCATCAGTTCTGTCGAGCTTAAACTCTGTTTCTTTATACTGAGGTTGCTTTAAGAGCTATCTACAACAGGTAAGATAATATTGGTTAATAACTTTTCACAAAAACCCACTTTAAACCGTCCCAGTTTAATGTAATGCTTTCAGTGTCTGTGTTGAATATTTATGAAGGTTTTTATCATTTCTTTATTTCCCATGTCTTCTAGGTGTAGTGGTTGTTGTCTCCTCTGATGACTGCTCCCTTTATTCCCTCATGCTTAAAGTCCTGCCAGCGTTGGCCATGGGTAAAATACACATCCCCTCACCACTCACAATGATAAAATCCAGTGTGTCCTAGAGTCTAAAGCCGTGTTTCAACTGCAAAAAACATTTTCATGAACTAAAGAAGTTTAAAAAAAATACACTTTTTTTTACCCCACTCAGTTTCAACTACCGTATTTTCCAGTGTATAGGTCGCACCTTTTTATGGTTTTTTCCAAGGCCTGCGACCTATACACCAGAAAATACGGTACAAGAAACGGGGTAAAAATAAATGACCAGGTAGAACATAATCCCTAGAAGAAAGCTCTGGAAAGTACTTTTAAAACGACACTTATCCTTCAGGGTTGAGCTTTGGAGTCAAGGAGCACTAAAACTCTTTGATTGGAGACACTGAACGTCTGTCCATCAATCATCTTACACTTTTTCCAGAGTCGGGGCAGCAGCTTGAGTAGGAAGGTCCAGACATCTCTTTCCACAGCCACCTCTTCTGGGAGGACCCCAAGGCGTTCCCAGGTCAACCAAGAGACGTAGTCTCTCCAGTGTTTCCTGTAGGTCACTTCCCTTGGCATGGTGCTCACCTCTTCAGGGATTTTTGTCGACTGCTACCTTCTTGTCAGTAGTTGTTGTTGGAGGGATGTGTGAGGGAAACAGTGCTACCTCTGTAGCTTTTTAACTAGCGCGTCTATATTGCACGCCGCTAGCTTAGCGCTACGTCAGTGCCAGCAGTTGTCAACGGGGTGGGGGTGAAGGACAGTTCAGTAGGCAAGGTTCCTCGGTTCTGTTGACAGGGCGGGGCGCCCTGCTTGGAGAATGGTAGGGGAATCACTCTCCAGCGTGTCCTGGGTCTTCCCTGGGGTCTCCTTCCAGCCCAACATGCCCAAAGCAGCTCCCTCAGGAGGCGCCCAGAACACATCCTGCCAGATGTATGAAGCACCTCAACTGGCTCCTCTCGACGTGGAGGAGCTAGTTCTTTGAACGGCCTCAGTTTTTGCTTCTGGGTTCTACTCTGAATACTGAACTTCTCACCCTGTTTCTAAGGGAGAGTCCAGCTACCCTGCAGAGGAAACTCATTTATAATAAAAAATACTTTATTTATTAAGCTCTTTAAAACAACCACAGCTGCAACAAAGGGCTGTACACACAAAATCAAAAACATTTAAACATAAAAGAATAAAACCGTTAAAATAGTAAGATCAATAAAAACAATAAAAACTGTGCAGAACAAATTCAGTCTGTGCTAAAAGCCAGTGAGTAAAAATGTGTTTTTAAAAGAGTTTTAAAACTGGACAGTGAAGGAGCTTGTCTGACGGGAAGAGGGAGATCGTTCCACAGTTTTGGAGCAGCAACAGAAAAAGCTCTGTCTCCTCTGAGCCTCCGTTTGGACCTCGGCACCTCCAGAAGCAGCTGATCAGCTGATCTGAGGCACCGAGCAGGAGAGTATGGGTGAAGCAGCTCAGAGAGGTAGGATGGAGCAAGACCATTTAAACTTTTAAAAACAAATAAAATGATCTTAAAATGAAGTCTAAAAAATTCATTTCAACCGCCTGTATCTGAAATCTTGTTCTTTCGGTCACTACCCAGAGTTCATGATAAATGGACTGTACTTAATCAGCACCTTTATCAAGATACTCTGAGCTCTTTACAACACGACCTGTGCCTCGTTTACCTCCACACACATCCATACATCACTCCACTACATCTCTACAAACATAATCTGAATCTGTAGAGACTGATCAGAACTTTATTACATTCACACACTGAGGGGACACATCAGAGGCAATGAGGGTTTCAGTGTCTTGCCCAGGGGCACTTCAGCATGTGACTGCTGGTGGAATTGAACCCCCAGCTCTCCCACTGGAGGAGACTGCTCTAACCACTCAGACACAGTTGCATCTTAGCTTCTCCATGTCACAAATGTAAACAATTGGTGGGATGAGCAGTGCGCCCTCTGGTGGTTTTATATAACTATGATTTGCACATACAAGGATTTTGCTTCTGGGTTCCAGTGCTTCACAAACACCCATCATCTTTACCCGCTTCTTCCTTTTCGGGTCGCAGGGGTCACTGCCATGTCCAGCAGTCACTGTGTGAGAGGCGGGGGACACTCTGGACAGGTCTCCGGTCCATCACAGAGACACAGAGAGACAAATGAGTCAAACAACCATTCACTCTTTCTCCCACACCTAGAGACAATTTAGAGTTACCAATCAGTCTAACATGCATGTTTTTGGTCTGTGGGAGGAAACTGGAGTAGCAGGAGAAAATCTACACATGCATAGAGAGAACAAGCAAACTCCACCTGGAAAGGTCTCCAGCTGGGATTTGAACCGGTGATCATCTCGCTGAGAGTCAACAGCTCTACCAACTGCGCCACATTTTAAACCAAATTTAAAAGTTCACATACTGTATCTGCTAAAAACCTCTGTCCAAAAGACTTAAAGGCTCCCGTATAGCTCTGCGTATGTCCATACGCAGAGGTACGCATGTACTACACAGAGGTACAAGCGTACCACCGCAGGGCATGTACGCGCAAAACTCAAATTTTACGTCCGCGTACACAAACGCGTTGTCACACAATAAACTGCCCGGCGCCGGACTGTTTTGTATGCGACACAAATGTATTAAATTCCCCTTCTTCGTCCCTGATCTGGCCTTTTCTTTTGTTTTTTTGCCAAAAGTCAAATGATCGATTCCTCCTCCGTGATGACTGAAATGATGAGAAATGAACAAATTTGTCACGAGCGAATTAAACTCTGGTCCAGCGTGGTTGTGGGAGGTTCTGCAGATTTCCTGGTGTGCTGGTCTGATGTGTGGGCTGCAGGACCAGCGCTCCCTGTTTTTTGTATTTTTTAGAACATTTTATTAACATATAAACACAGAACACCGCAGCGGCTGAAGCTGCCCGCTCTCGCCTTTTTTTTTCTTCCCAACCTGTCAATCAGTGTAGTAGGCGTGTCAGCAAATGACCAATCAGCGACCTCAATTTGTCCCGTAGGTAAAAGCTCTGCGCTGCAGCTGCTCAAATGACGTCAAGAATTTGGTGCGAAAACGCGAGAATGTACGCAAGAACGTACGCTGGGGTGTGGGGCTGAACTGTCTGCGTACAGTACGCGCGTATGGACATACGCAGAGCTATACTGGAGCCTTTAGTTGTGAGCCGTCCGACAGCGCCTGGAAGAATGAATGTGGTGAGCTCTGAGGCTGTAAACCGGCTGACTGTTTATGACCAATGAGTCCAGGTTGGAGAACCGTTACAGGATCTGTGTCACATCACTACATCGGTCCTCGATGATGTAAAACAGATGCTCCTTGACATGGTCCGCTCTGAGGAGCAGGAAGTCTGGTACCGGCTCACACAGACACGTTTCTGTGAAGCACAAAACAAATGAGGACAAAAAGTCTGCCTCTTCTCCACTAGTAAGTTAAGCTCGTCCATGTTTGTTCCTCGTGTACCATACATGTACGTGTGCCATATTTCTCATTGAAAAACACTGACAGAACTCAACAGCTTCTAACTATCACAGTGAGGTCACATGACCTAGAGTGGAGAGGTCTGAACAAAACATTTGGTATCAATGTTATACAGCAAAATGAACAAATAAAAATGTTGACAAAACAGTAGACATAATATCAATACAGTATTATATAACAAAAAGAACAAGTGAATAATGCCAGGGGGTTATGAACAAACAAATAAAAAGAAGTGTCTACTGATTTGTTAAAATTTTATTATCAATAAAAATAAAAAAAACATTTGGAGCCATCTTGATTCAAGATGGCTGCTACAGCTACCTCAGCAAACTCAAAATTGACTATAACAAGGTCATTCTTTGAGGTATTGAACTGAAATTTGGTGTGGTGGTAGCTAAGAGCGAGTTGTTATACATTCCTAATGCAAATTAAAAATCCAAGATGGCCACCTTTGTTAAAAGGAAAAAAAAGTGCAATAACTCTGTTATTTTAAAAGATTTTGAGTTGAAATTGGATGTGATGGTACCTGACAGCGATGCACAACACATTCTGAATTCAAATCTAAAAATGCAAGATGGCCGCCAAAGCTAATTTCAAATAGATATAACTCAAACGTTTTTAGAGCTATTTACTGTAACTGAAATTTGGTGTACTGGTAGCTGAGGACAGTCCTCAACAGACTCTGATTGCAATCAAAAATCCAAGATGGCCTCCAAAGTTACATTTAAATGGATTCAACTCAGCTATTTTTATACAAATAGAGCTGAAATTTGGTGAGTTTATAGCTGAGAGTGTTCCCCGTCACATACTGAATCAAAAACAAAAATCCAAAGATGGCCACCATAGTTTAAAATAAAAAATGTCTACAACACATTGAGTTGTTGCCATATTGAGCTGAAGTTTGGTATAGTGGTAGTAAACCCCAACACATAGCATAGCACTGTTAAATCAACATTTTAAAATGGCTGCCACATGGCAGTCCCTGTCAGAGTTTCTCCAGGAACGTTCTAGTGTTCTAATTAGTATCTTAATTGATTTATTCTTCGGTCAGATCAGCAGGAAGCAGGAAAATTCATTTAGCTGCTTCACTCAACAAACGTGATGTTGCGTCTGAACATAGGCCGACATTTAGGCGGTAAAAAAATGTAATTATAAAACAAGAATCTTTGACTTGATAAGCTGATGAATATTTAATGAATTGACTTAAAAGAATATACTAATTCTTTTTATTTATTTATTTTCAGGCAACTCTGTGGTGGTTGTTCCCGGTCGGAGCGCCGCCCCTCCAGCCCTCCTCTTGGCTCATCTTTTCACCACAGCGGGACTTCCTGCTGGGGCTCTTAATGTTTTAACAGGAAGTGACGTGACTCTGGGGGCCAAAGTGGCCCAGAACTCCAACGTCAGCTACGTGACTTACAGTGGCAACAAACAGGTGTGTGGAGTTTAAGCTTTAATTTGATCCTAAAGCACATTTGATGAATACAATAAAAATAAAAATCAGTGTTTGTGTTCTCTCAGGACGGGTCAGTTCTGTGTAAAGCCACAGCAGGAGTGGGAATCCCTGTCTCCGTCTCTTCGTGTGTCGGGGCCACGTGTCCTTTTATTGTCTTTGAGTCCGCTGACATCAACAGTGCTGTGGACGAAGTGATCCAGACCGCCTTTAAGAAGAAGAGCGAGGTGAGTGAAGAGCTGCAGGGTCTCTGCTGCCGGCAGCACGCTCTCTAACACACTGCTCTCTGTCTTCAGCTCCACTGGCTGCTGTGCGTGCAGGAGAGCGTGGCAGACAGCGTCGTGACCCGGCTCAAGCTGCGCATGGCAGGAATGAAGTGCGTTGCTCTGCGCGGCGATGCAGACAGGGTCGTTGTGGACACTGCTGTACAGGAGGCTCAACAGCAGGGGGCGACGGTCAGCTCCAAAAACTCAGCAATCTTTTTTAATTATGAGTGTACAGCTCGTTTCATAGAAACTGTTTTTATGAGATGTGGTGAGCATCTCCACCTCACTGTGTCTTACATGGACTCTGCTTCTTGAGAGCGTTGAGTTATAGTAAAGTTTTACATCTGGACACACTCGTAAAGCAGCTTGATGAGAGAGACCACAGCACCCCACCTGAAAGCTCTAACCCATACAGGTGAAGTTAAAGGCCTAGCATTTCTTAAAGGACTGCATATCACCTGCCAGAGTTTAAAAACATGCATCATCCTATGTGGAGAAGAGACAGAACTACAGCTGTTTTGTCAAACTATGAAAGTAACATGCACAACTGGCGTCATGCGTATGTGTTGTGAACGACCCTCACACCAATTTTTTTAGTTCAATATTTGTAAAATTTATTGAATTGGAGCCTTTTTATGTGTTTTCTGAGCTCACTGGTTTGTGGGGGGTCATCTTTAATTGGGTTGGCTCCACAAGAGAATCAGTTTTGGATGTACAGCCACCGAAATCTTTTGAGTTTTAATCAAATTCATCCAGTGATTCGAGAGATGATTTGTAGCAAAACATTATTGTCTGCCTTTTGCTTTTCCACGATAAGCAATAAAAATACTTGTATTTGTATACAGGTAGTCCCCGACTTACGAGCGAGTTCCGTTCGTACGAGGTGCTCGTAAGACGAAAATTCGTATGTCGGAACACGAAACACGTGTCGCTCGTAAGTCCGGATTTTTGGTCGTAAGTCGTAAAATGTATGCTAGCGCTGTGCCGAACACCCGTTTTTCAACACAAACGTACATACTAGTTCATAAACATGCACAGAACTTTGTTTACAAACTGTTAGCTAACACACTTTCATCTAAAAACACATACCAGTGCTTTATTTTCTGTATGTTCTGTACAACTTTACTGTTCGTTAGTCAGCTTGTAAGTCCGGAACCTCGTATGTCGATGACGTCGTAAGTCGGGGACTACCTATATAATAATAAAACTAACATTTCCCTTATCTGCAGTTCATCCACAAACATTTAACATCCCATCTGTCTTTTATGCTCAGTCTCATTGTGAATGATACAGTGAACTGGTTCAAGTTTGACAAACACTGAAATCATGGTAAGTCAGAAGAAGTAAATATTGTAAGTTCTCCATCAGAGAGTGACTCATCAAATTGTGAGTTTCGCTTACTTAAATCTGTGAAAGGTGCCAATGATAGATAGCACAGTTGGACAAATATAAAATAGTATTTCAGCACAAACCAGGTGATTCTCAGAGAGCTGTTTGCTTAAGACTTGGTGTACCGGTACATGAGATGGAACAAAACAAACCATAAGAAATCTGGTGTTTCCAGGTTGAGTTATTTATTCTGTTTCTTTCTTCCCAGTTGGTTCAGTCCTGTGCTCCCCCTCCTTCTGGTGCCCAGTATCCTCCCACGGTACTGTGTGGTGCGGCTCCCTCCTCACCGTTCGTGGTCAGCCCCCCTCCTGGACCTCTGTTGCCTGTCATGACTTTCAGAAGCAACTCCGAAGCTGTGGTTTTGGGTAAGAAATAGAGCCCGACCAACATGGAAATTTTGGCCATCACCAACACTGATATTTTGTGGGTGGGGGGGGTGGGGGTGGGTTGTGCCCGCTGATAACTGATATAATGGCTGAAAATTTTTGAGCTTTGTCCATCCCCAAGAATCTTAAGTACACAGCGAGTGGAGCGAGGCTTGTTTATTTAGCACAGCTGTTAGCAACCATGAAGCTAAGCTAATCAGAGCCACTGATAGTCCCACAGTAAGTGGTGCACTGGTTATAAAAACAATCTAACATGCGTTCACATTTTCTATTCACCATAAAGTTATCAAGTGTGTTACATAAATATAAATTAAACAAAGAAACACCCTGTTCATTGTTTAAACAGTCAGTCACGTATGGTGAATGATTTAGTATTGACTGCAGCAGAGTTTATTTTTCTTTGCAGAGAAGTAAAGATTTCAGACAAACACATTTCAATGAGGACGACAAAGTTAAGGTTACTAACACAGATATATATATATTTACGGTACTGCTACATTAGATTCATTGTTCTGGATAAAGTTTTACAAGGCTATAGCCTATGCTAGGTTATCTAAACATTAGCTTGCTAACTTGAGAGACACAGCTAATGACAAGCAGGTTGAAGTATTGAAGATAATTTATTATTGTTGATTTGTTTTAAAGATTAGTTAAAATAAACTTATCATGCTGTGTTCATCAAAATACACTGCACAGTATTGCTCCGTGCTTCATCTGTGCTGAATGTGAAAGTGAAACTTAAGTGAACGACCATGACTTGAAAGTTGTCTTTGTGCACCCTCTGCTGGATACATTGTACAATTGTGGCTGGTTCCAGCATTTTAGGGGTGAAAATGGACTATATGCCACAGACTTCCGTTCTAGCACTTCCGCATGCATGAGCCCGACCGCGCGCTTCCGGTTAGCGGGAATGACACAAACATAAATGACTAAATACAGGTAGTCCCGACTTACGAGTGAGTTCCGTTCCTGCGAGGCTCTCGTAAGACGAAAATTTGTACGTCAAAACACGAAACACGTGTTGCTCGTAAGTCCGGATTTTCGGTCGCAAGTCGGAAAATTTATGCTAGCGCTACTACGAACACTCGTTTTTCATCACAAATGTTCATACTAGTTCATAAACATGCTCAGAAACTTGTTTCCAAACGGTTAGCTAACACACTTTCATCTAAAAACACATGAAAGTGCTGTTTTTTTTGTATGTTCTTTACAAATTTACTGCTTGTTCGCCAGCTCGTAAGTCCAGAACCTCGTAGGTAAGAGCGCTCATAAGTCGGGGACTACCTGTACAATTAATAAAACATCTACATACACACCAATAATAACTCTATACACATATAAATCCATATAAATCTATGGCGACGTTCCCCCTACGGATAGCCGCGATAAATTGTCACCCTAACCCCCCTTTGGCGGCGGAAATGAACGGCTGTACCCACCGGTGGGCGGACACAACGGAGCTCACTTGTAGTGCCAGTAGCTCGCAGCCGCTTCCCGTTTCGAGTCGTTGTCATGGTCTGCTACTAGGAGCTAACGCGAACAACAACTGCAGTGGATGGGAACCGGAAGTGCAGGATGTGGCCGATATTTTAACGGAAGTACGTCACAACTACCCATGGCATATAGCCTATTAGAAGTGCTTATATCAGAGGGGACCGTTATCACAAATGATAGGTCTCCAAACGTCTATCTTGGCCTAAATTATCGACTCTACCAATAAATCGGTCGGGCTCTAGTCAGGAAGGAGGCCAAAATTAACTTTTCTCCCATGCCTTCTTCACACTGCAGACAACCATGCTGTGGCTTACAGAAAATGTGGATGGTCTCTGTGGGGCCATGGCAAGATCCTCATGAGTGTACAAATACAGTGGACCCCCCATTAAATGTAATGGTTTTGTCATGGACAGGGTGGTTTATTATTGTGGAGCAGTGTCCTGGGTGGAGTGTAGGCATGATTGGTTGTGGTTTGTTCATAACATGTGACCTGTGTGCACCAGTGTGGCTTGTTGATGAGAATTTGAAGCAGGCCTTAAATACATGTAGGAAGTTTTCTAAATTTGTTGCCATCTAGCCACATTTTTATAGGTCTTGTAGGTTATGGAGAAGGTAGCGGGGTCTTTAATGTGAAAGGGACGTTAATAAAAAGAGGTTTCAGTGGATCTGTAGTCTTTGTGGTGCTCTGTGTTCTGATCAGGAAACCACAGTCCTCATGGCCATGCAGCATCCATCTGGACTGAAGATCTCACTCTGGCTCTGGAGACAGCAAACAGGTAAACAACACACAGTATACTCCTTCTCTTCAAATAACTTTCTCCTCTTTATACTGTCAGTTCCATTTACCAACTACTTTTTGTTTGCCCTGTTCTCCGTCTGTGTACTTATTCTTCAGCTTTTATTAACATGTGAGGCTTCACTGTAATCTGTGTTTCTTCTCCTCCTCCCAGTCTGTTGGTTGGATCGGATATAACAAAAAAAAAACAGAAATCAAATTTATTTATTTGACAAAATTAACTTAACATGTTGCTTTGCAGTATTATATAAAAATTTTAAAAAACAAGGGGTAATTTTACTGAAATTACTTTATTTAGTAAAGTATTCAGTCTCCAAGTATAAAAATAAAAAAATAAAAATAATCTGGTTATTTAGATTGAAAAAGTCTGCACAAAATATAGTTCAACAAAATCCACCACAAAAACTAAAGTGCAGGTGTAGTTTCCTAAAACTAAATAAAATGAAGCTTAAGATTTGTTGAGCATAAATATAACATACAACAAAATATGTTGCCTTTAAATGAAGAATAACTTCCAGAACTTGTGACAAGGTGATCAGCTGACCCTGAAGCCTGTTGGTGTTTCAGCTTCATCTGTTCATGCAAGAATGATTCATTCCTGATTCTTTTTTCTGACTGATCTGTCTCTGATCACCTGCCTATTGGAGAATTGAGCAGCGCGTGTTTCAACCGACAGTTTAGAGCGAGGGAGACCAGCCCGCAGAGGCTGCTCAGAGAGGGGTGGGGGGGAGACAGTTCAGCTCTTTGTACCAGCAGTTTAGAGCAATGGGGAGAGACAGCTGAGACGCGTTGTTTGTTTTTAGCATTTTAGCTAGCTAGTACAGGTAGTCCCCGACTTACGAGCGAGTTCCGTTCCTGCGAGTTGCTCGTAACACGAAAATTTGTAAGTTGGAACACGAAGCACGTGTTCTCGTAAGTCCGGATTTTCGCTCGTAAGTTGGAACATTTATGCTAGCGCTACTACGAACACTCGTTTTTCATCAAAAACGTTCATATTAGTTCATAAACATGGTCGGAAACGTGTTTCCAAACGGTTAGCTAACACACTTTCATCTAAAAACACAAAAAAGTGCTGTATTTTTTACAAATTTACTTCTCTTTCGCCAGCTCGTAAGTCCGGGACCTCGTATGTAAGAGCGCTCGTAAGTCGGGGACTACCTGTATTGCAATCAGACTGGTGGGGGTGCGCAGTTCGGTTTGATCATTTGAAGCACTCCGTTGTTAAGGGGGCGGGGCGCCCTGACGTATTACGTCATGAAATTAGCATATCATGATATAACTTTTTTGCCCGGGCAAGCTTTTTTTTTTACCGGTATTACCGGGAACGATATGATATGGCCCAGCCCTACTGCACAGTAGGGCTGAACAATTAGTTGCATTTGCAATAAAATCGTAATATGATAAAACAAGATTTTCTAATCGCGAAGGCTGCAATTTGATTAGTCACATGACCTGGTTAAGTGACTTGTGAGTGAGTGGAGCAAACCACAGCAGGAAGCGGGAGAAGTCAACACTGCGCTTTAACCAGTTGCACAATGACGTCAGGCTCGACAGAAACTGATAAATCTGAAAGTTTTGTACCAAAGAGGGGCAGCACGTCCGTTGATGGCTATAAAAAAAACAAGACGCTGTGCAACAACGACATGTATTGTGCAGAACCTGTCTTGTTGCTGTTGCTACCGCTCGAGGTAACACCATGAATCTTCATCAACATTTAAAAAAACACCACAAAGCCATTTACAATGGTTGCATGGCTAGAACGCTAACGACCAGTGCTTCAACTTCAAGTACCGGTAAGCAAAGTAGCAGCCGACAGGGATCACTGACTGAACTGTTCAAAGGTATTACTCCATATGAACAAAATTTGAAACGGCACATGGAAATAACTCGAGCAGTAACAGAGTTCATAGTGAAAGACATGATGCCCGTTAATACAGTGACCAGGTCTGGGTTTACAGCTTTGGTAAACACAATGGACAAGCGGTACAGGATGCCCTCGCACATTTTAGCCAAGTTGCTATGGAGCTATACAAAAAAATGTAGAAACAAATTTGCAGCGGCGCTGAAAACAGTGGAGTTTTTTACATCTGCTTGTGTTCGTTGAAAAACACGAGATGAAGACATTGAAAAAATAATCTCATACTAAATCACATTATTGAGATTTTAAAAATCGTGATTAGAATATTTTCCAAAATCGTTCAGCCCTAATGTTTATGAAACAAGAAAAAATAGAAATGGTGAAAAGAAAAGGCATATACTGTATTTGTTTGCTTTATTGTAATCTCTGCTTTAAATAAATCTGACATTGTTTATTATAAAACAGATAGATTTATTGCTTCTGTTTGTTGAAAAATACTTGAGAAGAAATTTAAAAAATAATCGCGTTTTAAATCGCAATTGCAATTTATAGAAAAAAAAAATCGCAATTTGATTATTTTCCAAAATCATTAAGCCCTACTGCACAGTACTGCAAAGTCTTGCTCACCAGCTCTGCAGACCAGTAGCTTGGTTCTGGTCAGGCTCAGTTGTGGTTTTGTAAACCTACCCTGCAGTGATGAAGCCCACCGCCCCGTCCTGGTTGATGTGCGAGTGGATAATTGAGCTTCTGGAAGCTTCAAGATTATTTGCGGCTTTCCTGAGCTTAATAGATGTTACTTCTGACTTTGCGT
>JBBPBX010007454.1:32617-65263 GCA_038048925.1 Garcialebias charrua
AGTTAGAGAACTGTATTAGACATGAATGGGAGAGCATTCCTATTTCTAAACTTGAGAAACTGGTCTCCTCTGTCCCCAGACGTCTAGATGATCTCTAAAACATTATTAATATTACTGTCTTAGAACTTGTCAAACCAACAAGCTCATGGTGATGATGGGGAAGAACTTTGATCCAGCAAAACTGGATCAATTCTGAAACATTTTTTAAGCATTCGTGAAAACATTTTACTAAATGTCCACCTCCTCAAGTATTTGAGGTTAATTTTTTCTTAATATTTCACTCCTGCTGATAATGAAAATGAGAACAAAAACAAGGTTTAAATGTTAATCGAAAGTGGTCCAGATGACATGATTAAACCTTTTTTGTTGTTAATTGAAACTGTTTAATATGTTTTGATTTTGTATAGTAAAAAACCAAGACTATAGACAAAACAAAATTTATGTTAGTTTGGAATGGTATCTGCATTAGAAGTGTTATTTTAACTTGGAATTAAAAGATTCTACCCCAAACTAAGCTTCTCCTTCCTCCACCTCTTTGAATTGTCGTGTTAGAACAGTACCGGTAGTCAAAAGATGTTCAGCCTTCTTTCTTCTTCTTCTTTTGGCTTTTCCCTCTTCAGAGGTCGCCACAGTGAGTCATCCTCCATCTCACTCTGTCCTCACTTCAACTACTGGGTACCTCCATGTCCTCTCCAACTGCATCCATAGATCTCCTCTTTGTCTTTTTCCTGGCAGCTGCATTTCTAACATCCTTCTACCAATATACCCACTGTCCCTCCTCTGGACATGTCCAAACCATTTCAGTCTAGCCTTTCCAACTTTATTTATTTCTAAGAGGATAGGGTTTCCTCATTGGTTTTTCTGTATTTATTTTTCTGTTTTCTTATTCTGGTTTTCAGTTTTTTTTGTAGTTTTCAGATGCTGCTTTCCCAGTCTTCTCCTGTTTGATGCTGCTCATCAGTTCCTTCTTTCTCTCCCTGGTGCTCCTGCTTTGTAATTATGTCCATCAGTTATTTATTGTGTGCAGCAGCAGGTACCAGCAGTTTAACTCCTGTGTTAGTGTCACATGTTTTCCTAGTTCCTTGTTATGTATCCTGAGGAAGCTACCCATGCTGACACCTACAGTTTTTTTATGCATGTTGACTGCAGTCATGCTTTATTGGTTGATTAGTCTGATTATGATCAGGCTTGTGTGTGTGTTCAGCCAGGAACACCTGAGAGCCACGCCTATATATACTTCAAGTTGACTGTGCTTGAATGCGGAGTGTTGTGAGCTCAGAGTTTGGTTGCTTTATTGCTGAGCTGTTTGAGTACTGTTTGGGTACTGTTTGAGTACTGTTTGGGTACTGTGGGGTGTTCTCCGCCCGCCCCTGCCTGTCTTGAAGTCTGATCTTCTGTTTAGAAGGTTCTTGGTGAGTAACTACTAGCTCATGTTTGGTCTTGACTGCTAGATGCACTTAAAGAGTGGCTACTAGCTCATGTTTGGTCTTGACTGCTAGTTGCATTTGTGTCAGCTCATTTGCTTGTGGAGTTTGACTGTGCTTGATGCACTTAGGAATGTTTGCTCATCATTTGACTTTTGTTGTGCTTAGTGCACTGGGTAGCTGAAGGCTGCATTGATGACATTAGGATCCTGCTAATGATAATTGATCAGGGATGCTGACCTGTGTGGTTAGTTTAAGCTGGTTTAACCAGGAACATTATTGAGCTTGGAGCTGTTTGGAGCTTTTTGAGCTGTTTGGAGCAGTTCAGTTTGGAGCTGTTTGGAGCTTGGAGCTGTTTGGAGTTTTTGTTGGTTTGCCTAATGACAGAGTGAGATCGGTAGTCCAGTTATATCGTTTTTCTTTTACCCCTAGGGTCCCCTTTTGGTCAGGTAGTCCGTCTCCAGACAGGCTGCGACGGCCCTGTTTTTATGGGTTGGGCCGACGCTGGGGACGTTATATTCTTTTTGGCTGACTCACTCTTGTCCACCATTTATTTGTACTTTTGTCTGTCTATTTTTGCTCCCTTTTTGTTGCCCTGTGCCAGAAGACGGTGCACTCCGCACCTGGAGGGAGGAGTCGGGCAGTTTTC
This sequence comes from Garcialebias charrua, assembly GCA_038048925.1. Taxonomy (NCBI): domain Eukaryota; kingdom Metazoa; phylum Chordata; class Actinopteri; order Cyprinodontiformes; family Rivulidae; genus Garcialebias; species Garcialebias charrua. Next base: position 34,691 of record JBBPBX010007454.1, read on the forward strand.
AATAAAGCTTTTTATTTTTACATTCTGCCTTCTTGTGTCCTTTGTCCATTTAATGTGTTCGGCCTGAGCCAGCCGTAACATATTTTGGGCGCCTCGTCCGGGATCTTGAATCCTTTTTGACTCCTTGTCTGGATCTTGGATCCTTCTTCTCCTTTTGCTCCTTGTCTGGATCTTGAATCCTTTTGAGTCCTTGCCTGGATCTTTGAGACATTGTCTGGATTTGAGAGACATTGAGTTTTTTGTGCTTAAAATATTGAGAGTGTGGTGAAGTCTTTTGAAGCCAAGTGTTTTTGGACCGCAGTTATATAATTGCTCCTTTTTTACATTTGGTGTGTTTTGACAGCTGTGTGCTGTAGTTTGCACTCTCTCTGGAGCTGACAGGACCAGCTCTGGAGCTGACAGGACCAGCTCCTGGTTGCTGATTGAGTTGAAACACGCAGCTGTGTGTGTGTGTGTTTTTGGATTGTGCTGCGTTCAAATGCAGCTGTGATTTTGCTGTTGTTTACAGTGAAAGTCATTTGAAGAGGGGTACAGCTTAAAAGCTGTTTGTGTTCACATCATGGTGTTCAATTTAAAGAAATTTATTGAACAGCCCACGGTGCAGGTCTTTGCTGACTGCACTATAGAACAAATGTTGAGTGTGGCAGAACACTTCAACATTGATATAAGACGCCGCATTCATGAAAAACATTTTAAAGGTGAACTGTTGACTAAATTATTTATGCTTGACATTTTTCCTGAGGTAAATGATACAGAGCGTCTAAAGGAAAAGGAAAATGAAGCTGCTTTAAAAAGAAAACATGATGAACAAATAAGGAAAGAAAAAGAGCTTATTTTAGAGCAGTTCGAAATTAAAAAAAGAAACTTAATGATTAAACACCAAGCTCTCTTGAAAGAACAAGAGCTTGAGCAACAGAGACTTCAAGCTGCTCTGGATGAAATTAAGCGTCTTCAGGAACAAGAGGATTTGGAACGACTGAGAAGGCTGACAATTCAACATGCCTGTCATCCGGTGGTTACTGCACCAGTGCTTTGCACTCAAGCAGCCCTAGCATGTCCTAACTTTGATGCATCATCTGTGTCTATGCGGGTGCCTCTCACACCTCAACAGAAGGTGGCGCCTCAGGAACATCAACCAGAGGAAGACAATGAAGATGTTGATTTAAGCAACAGCTTCCTGATGGACTGTGAAGAAAAACAAATTCCAGTGGAGGAAGTCAAACTCTTGCTTCATCTTCAGGAAGAAGATGACGTCGATCTCAGTGACTGTTTTTTACAGTTGTTTGACACTGAACTACTCCCAGTTCAGTCAAGTGAGGACCTGAAGATCTCAGAGGAGGTGAAGTCACACGCAACAAAACCTCCTGCTCTTTCTTTTCCCGTTCCAGCCACCGTGAAGAATGAGAGAGTATTGATGGACTATGTGAGACCATTGATTAGAACTGCAGCAGAACATGCTTTATTTTTGCTTGTGAGAGATGACAAGCTAGAGCCTTGTATTGGAAGTATTGTGCATGATTCTGCATCTAACACACTTTTCTGTATTTACAGAGTAGCTGAAATCAAAGCTGCTAAAACTGACAAAAAGGTGTTGTTACAACCGACCAGAGAGAGCTGTCCAGTACTGACCAGTACTGAAGTGGAGGAGAACAGCTGCCCTCTGTCTACAAATGAGAGACAACGCTCTTGTTTTCTGATTAACCTCATCAAACATGGTGTTGGTGTTTGGCGGGTTGATAAGCAAAAGCTTTTTAGGATACAACCAGACCCAAGACGTCGTTTTGGTTTTAGAACCTTTTGAGTATCCTGCCCCAACTTGCCTTTTTTGTATGGTGCTATGTAGCCGGTGTCCCCACAAGACTACATTTTCCCCCATACAAAACACTGGTGGTGGAGGTGTTATGTATCCTGAGGAAGCTACCCATGCTGACACCTACAGTTTTTTTATGCATGTTGACTGCAGTCATGCTTTATTGGTTGATTAGTCTGATTATGATCAGGCTTGTGTGTGTGTTCAGCCAGGAACACCTGAGAGCCACGCCTATATATACTTCAAGTTGACTGTGCTTGAATGCGGAGTGTTGTGAGCTCAGAGTTTGGTTGCTTTATTGCTGAGCTGTTTGAGTACTGTTTGGGTACTGTTTGAGTACTGTTTGGGTACTGTGGGGTGTTCTCCGCCCGCCCCTGCCTGTCTTGAAGTCTGATCTTCTGTTTAGAAGGTTCTTGGTGAGTAACTACTAGCTCATGTTTGGTCTTGACTGCTAGATGCACTTAAAGAGTGGCTACTAGCTCATGTTTGGTCTTGACTGCTAGTTGCATTTGTGTCAGCTCATTTGCTTGTGGAGTTTGACTGTGCTTACTGCACTTAGGAATGTTTTGCTCATCATGTGACTTTTGTTGTGCTTAGTGCACTGGGTAGCTGAAGGCTGCATTGATGACATTAGGATCCTGCTAATGATAATTGATCAGGGATGCTGACCTGTGTGGTTAGTTTAAGCTGGTTTAACCAGGAACATTATTGAGCTTGGAGCTGTTTGGAGCTTTTTGAGCTGTTTGGAGCTTTTGGAGCTTGGAGCTGTTTGGAGTTTTTGTTGGTTTGCCTAATGACAGAGTGAGATCGGTAGTCCAGTTATATCGTTTTTCTTTTACCCCTAGGGTCCCCTTTTGGTCAGGTAGTCCGTCTCCAGACAGGCTGCGACGGCCCTGTTTTTATGGGTTGGGCCGACGCTGGGGACGTTATATTCTTTTTGGCTGACTCACTCTTGTCCACCAATTATTTGTACTTTTGTCTGTCTATTTTTGCTCCCTTTTTGTTGCCCTGTGCCAGAAGACGGTGCACTCCGCACCTGGAGGGAGGAGTCGGGCAGTTTTCAATAAAGCTTTTTATTTTTACATTCTGCCTTCTTGTGTCCTTTGTCCATTTAATGTGTTCGGCCTGAGCCAGCCGTAACAGTAGTTTTCAGATGCTGCTTTCCCAGTCTTCTCCTGTTTGATGCTGCTCATCAGTTCCTTCTTTCTCTCCCTGGTGCTCCTGCTTTGTAATTATGTCCATCAGTTATTTATTGTGTGCAGCAGCAGGTACCAGTAGTTTAACTCCTGTGTTAGTGTCACATGTTTTCCTAGTTTATCTCAGAGTTCCCTCTAGACATTTATGTTTTCAGTTATGTGTCTGAGGCCAGTGAGCTTGTCCCGTAAGTCCAGTGCTTTGTTAATTAAAGATATCAGTTTTACTCACTGTGGAATCTGCTTTTGGACTCATTCCCCATGCCCTTGAGAGAATCCTGACAGTTTCATCATCATTCAACTTGTGATGAACCTCTGATGATCTCAATCCTAATCCTATCCATTTTGTCACTCAGAAGAACCTAAGAGATTCAGCCTGATTTGTTGTTCGTTTGAGCCGTTCATCTTTTTTCAGATCGAACCACTGAATGTCTACATTTTTCCCACTGAGCTTTTAATTTAGTTTTTTTGACCAACTGTTTTACTTGTAGAGTTTTCTCTTTACAACTCCCACAGACGGAAGTAGCTTTACTAAATCCCGGCAAGTTACCTACAGTGCATCAACAGCAAACGCCCTCAAAATGAACAATGTTCCTCTTTATCTGTTTGTTGTGAGAAAAAGATCACTGTCACGATTGTAACTACAGAAAACTTTAGCTCGTATATTTTTCTATGTGGGCTACTTTCTTTAACACAATTACAAAATTGGATCATTTCATGTGTCAGTAGTCTCATAAGTGCTCATGTAACGGTGTTTAGATTGTATAATTCCACTTGTTTCATATGTATCAGTGCAATGGGAAATAGCGCCCCTCCTCTCTGTGTGGCTGGTTATATGCTGCTGGCTCCGGTACTCAGTGCCAGTCTGTGAAAGCTGCACAAGAGGTGAGTTGCATTCTTCAGCACACAGCATAGAAAAGGGTTAGCAACAGCTAAAACATAATTCTTATCAACTCAGATGAATTGTGTGCAATGAATATTTATTAGATATGTGCCTGGCACCAATTCTTGTACTTTTAAGTTTGTTAATATTAGACAACACTTCATGTGCTGAGTAAAAGAATAAGCTAACATAATGCTCTGTTGTAGTGTGCTGAATGAAGCTGAACTGTTGCACTGATTCGAACCCTGGTGTGTTCTCATTCAGGTACCTCATTTATTATAGTATTTTCATTGTATGTTCTGTAAAATACGATTTGTTTACTGTAATGGGCCAGTCTGTGAAAGCTGCACAAGAGTGTGCTGAATGAAGCTGAACTGTTGCACTGATTCGAACCCTGGTGTGTTCTCATTCAGGAAATAAACTGGCTGATCACGCAGAAGCCCCTTGTCTTCCTTAAAAACTACACAACGCAGAGTCAAGGGGTTACTTGAGCTGGCTTGGTACAGTGGAGTGAAGCAGAACCCGGTTACACTCATTGAAGTAAAAAAGGAAAATAAAAGATTTTTAAAAAGTACAATTTCTAGACTAATAAAAAGCAAGAGTGCCATTTATGGCACAATACCCGACCAACAACAAACTATTATACAGTACAGCAAAGCAATGGCCTGATCAAGAAAAGACCTTGTAAAACATTTGACCTTGATTTGTGACTTGACTTTGGAGTTGCTTGATGGAAAGTGACACTCCATCTGGTGACGACGCATGTATGAAGGTTCATTAAATTATCTTGAGCAGATCAGAAGTTATGGTCAGGACAAGAGAAAGTTTACGGATGTAATACGCACAGAGACTATACCGTAATACGTCCACCTTTCAACAGACATACAAAAATGTGAACTCTCACCAACACTGTGGTTAATAGATCTCACAACTCCAGCTACTTCTACCACCAAAGTATTTCCTCTCACAAATGTTTAACCAGGAATTTAAAATGAAAGTACTAAAACTAACATGGACCTGTGAAAATATGACACCGAAGACAGCCCCTTCGTCTGACAGCAAGCAGCGCTGACATTGTTTAATTTCAATCCTCAGCTCATATACATCAAGCATAAATAAATATGAAAGCAATATAAATAAATACAGAATTTCCACAAGCTTCTTCAGCCTTCCATTGGGAGCTCTGCAGACATAAAAACTAATAAACACACAGCTGCTAAATAACATGGAGATCATGTCCACTGCCATGACTGTCTGGTTTTAGCTAACAAACAGTGATCGTTTTTATGTGATGGAGTAAGTATAACTTGTCAATTATCTCAAATTCACACATACACACACACACACACACACACACACACACATGTATACATGGTGGGATCTATTCCTCTCTTACTGGCGAAACATTTCATCATAGTGTAGCCTGGTATGAGTTGTGCTGACCTGTGTTTGTGTGTCCATGAGTGTCTGCCTGTGTTCATAATCATCCCCGTAGGTGCGTGTCTCCGTCAGTGGCAGTGCGCCTTTGCAGCATGTGGTGGTGCTCTGGTTTACACAGACGTCTGTGAAATGGTCTGATGAAAGCTCACACATGGTGGAGCTGTCGTGATAACAGAGCAGAAACAGCTGGATGGCAGAACCTCCCAGTCTGTTGCAGACCTTCTGAAGTGACATGAAAGCTACTAAACATCCTTTATGTTGTCAGGAAAACAACTTGGTATTTCACTACACTTAAAGTGTGTGTGACATCATTTTTGAACTTTGCATATAATGGCTCAACATATATATCTTGTATCATTCAACTATGTTTGTTGTTGCAAACAAAATGATAAATTAATGAAAATTCGTTTCAAAGTGAGTTTAAAATTTGCGCTGTGTTTCTTCACGGGACATCCGGGTACTTCCTCATGCCCCGTCTGTGACGTAGGTGCAGGAATGTCAGTCAGAGTGTCTGCTATGAATAAAGCTGCACCCCTCGGACCCCCCCTCGCTTCTGAACGGTAAGGCCGGCGCAGAGCTCCGCGCTCGAGCGAGCGCGGCGCCCCGCTGTGTGAGCGCCGTGCGTGCGCCGCTTGTACAAGCCTTTGAACGCTCGCGCGAACGCGCCAAGCTCCAATTTTATGACCGCGCACGCTTGCGCGGTGTCTGACCATAAACTTCCCCGGCGCCGGACTGTTTTGTATGTTACACAAATGAATTAAATTCCTCTTCTTTATCGCTGATCAGGCCTTTTCTTTTGTTTTTTTGCCTAAAGTCAAGTAATCGCTTCATCCTCCCTTCACTCCATGAATGAAATGAATGAATTCATGTCCTACCTGGCAGCGGGAGGTTTTAAGTATTTCCTGGTTGGCTATGGGCTGCTGGAATAGCGCTCCCTGTTTTTATTTTTATTTTTTAGAAGTTTATATAACATATAAAGTGATAAAAGACCGCCGCGCAGCAGCGGAGCAAACAGCTGTTCGTCTGGACCAAAGCCAGCACTCGTGTCTCATGAGCTGTCAATCATTTCAGTAGGCGTGTCAGCAAGTGACCAATCAGCGACCTCAGTTGAGTCCCCTCCATGCGCAGCTGCTCATATTACAACAAGGATCAGGACCGAGAACGAGAAAAGAGCTGTGCCAATGAACGCGCGCGCACACAATGCGCGCGTCGAGCTCCGTTCGGACAACCGCGGAGCTCTGCGCCGGCCTTAAGGCTGAAATAAATACGGATGCAGACCTAAATTAGAACTTGCTGTTTCTTGCTCATAACCCGAAATAACTTCGGCTTCCCGAACTGAAGACAAATTGCTCTAATCTTCACTTAGATTGCTAAATTCGTCGGTTTATATATTGTCTGCCATTGTAAAGTACAGGGGCCGTTCTATGAGACATTCCTGTTTGTACGTCACAGACGTAGCATGCGTAAGTACCCGGATGTTCCGTGAAGAAACACAGCGCAAATTTTAAACTCCCTTTGAAACGAATTTTCATTAATTTATCATTTTGTTTGTAACAACGAACATAGTTGAATGATACAAGATATATATGTTGTGTCATTTTATACAAAGTTCAAAAATGATGTCACACACACTTTAACTACTACAACGAAAATGGTTAAAGAAACACAAGGTTTTTGAAGTTTTATAAACTCTCACATAGGATTTAGCAACAACCATTTATGTTGTTGTTATTAACCTTTTAAACTTCCATGTGGTCAGCTTGTTATTTTAGACATATTAATGTGTTTTTCCATTTTACTCCCAGTATCACTGAACTCAAATAAGTCTAGCTCTGGTTTAACATCTAATGTTCCCTACACACCTGTGTCAGAGTCCGTCTGTTTTACAGACTGAGGCTTCAATGTGAAACGTTACCATCAAAATTAGGTCTAAAGACTTCTTACATTTCCTCAGTTCTGCACAATGTTTTAAATCAAATAAAAAAATCATAATTATGCTTCAAATCTCTGATTTAAATAAATTTTCATAACCTGAACTTGATATTTTACACTTTTAATACATCTGCATCTTTTAGTCCTATATTACATATTAAGCAACAAAGCATACACATCCATCAAGGTAACTGAGATATTTGCTCATGCAAAGAAGCAGCTAACTTTTTTGTACTTTACATTTCCTATCATGCTCATTTAAATCAGCAACGAGTGAATAAAGAAATATACTGTACATGGGTGTTTTTAATGTAATCAAACATATCACAGTCAGTTTAAAAATGAATGTTTCTAGTTTTAATCATTAACAGTCTATCTAAAACTACTGTCATTATGAGAAAGTTTGTTAAATGTAGTGACATCTATTGCACCAATGTCAGATTGTAACAAAATGAGTGAGTTCTGCTTTATTCTTGTTTTTGAACATGAGAAACTTTGATGTCAGAGACTTAAATCATCTTTGACCAAGAACTCCAAAGCTGTACTGGAGCTTCATGTTGGCTCCATGAACATAAATTTAATAAACTCATTTATCCAATAATTGAGGTTGTTTGCTAGTTTTGTGTACTGTATTTGCTTTGCTTTCACGGTAAAAAATGTTCAGATGAATACTAGCCTACCGGGTGACTTTGTCACTTGATATCAGATCAGCCACAGATCAGCCACATTGGTCAACCTTTTTACATAGCACTGTGCCTCTACTTAAGAAATAAATACTTTATTGTGATGCTGTTTTCTGTTCAAGATCCAAACAAGCACAAGCTTTAATTCGCCACCCTCGCTTCTCACCTTCACAGAGACATCACCATCTGCAGTGACTGGGCTGTGCTTCCTCTTCTCTAATCCTCCTCATATGCTGTTTAAGTCTCTCATATTTCTCCCACATTTCCTTACACCTCTCTCTTTTCTTCTCACCAGTCATCTTCCTCCCTCTCCATCTGAAATCACACAGAATCCAAGCCTTCCTCAAAATGCAAAGCTCTTTCCCTCTCACCTCCCGTTAACTTCCTTCTCACCTTCTTTTCACCTTTCTCCTAGCTTCCTTGTGTCACCATTTTTTTTCTTCCTATTATATCAGCCTGAATCAGCTCCTATTCATCCCTCTAACTTTCAAACGTCCTCCTTACTGCTTCAACATGTCTACTCTTCAGTTTAGCTTTACTGTAATTAAGATTTGGTGTTTTGCACCATTCTTTTAATGCAACCCTACTCTTTTATCAATTAGAAAACGTAACTCCCTCCGTTTCTCCTTGAGTCTGTTCTGTCCATCACAGAGTCAGTGAATCACAGCTCTGTTCATCTATGTCATGACTTGGCATGACTACAGTACAGTACTGTATAAGGAGCAGGGAAACTAGCTTCAGGCTACAACCAGCTGTTCGGTTATTATCTTCTTGTTTTGTGAGCAAACATCCATGTTTTTACATTTATTTAAGAATTTACTTACCATAGTTTAAGCTTAAATTTCCAAATTATTTGCTTTTTAATCATTTTCAAGCCTTCTTCCCTCATTTAAAGTGTGTGCATGTGTGCATATATGAAGACCAATTTTCATAATTAGGGCAGACCAGCCACACACGCTTTTCTCCTGACACTTCCCCTCCAGGACCTAAATATTCATGAGCCTCTAAACGCTTTCATGAACCCTGTAATTATGGACAGAAAAACAGACAGATAAAGACAAAGAGAGAAAAACGTAGAAAGTGGAAGTCAGAGGAGGAAATACTCCTACTTTTTTTAAAGCTTAGACAAAGCTGGCATGCTGGGACCTGAAGGAGGACATCTGGTTTTCAATGTTTTTCTGTTAACACTGCACATAAATACTTTACCTCAATTACTTATTTGTTTTAATATTTTTTGTTTCACTTTGATACACTGAACTCTTCAGCAAATAAAGTAAATAACACAATTTCAAATGCTAATAAGTAGGGGTGTAACGATACAAAGAACTCTCGAGACGAGACGAGACAAATTACAGAGTTTGCGAGAACGAGACGAGATTTTTGCATCGTGCTAGTGTTAGCAGCGGTGTACGGTAAAAATGTCTTGCAGTGCTTACATATTGTCCGTGTCTTGTTTGTTGCTCTTTCGCCATTTATCGTTTCTATTGGAAATCCAGAATGCTGCCAAACAAATGATTTAAAAATAGTTGGGGCGTCTTATATCCACCTTATTCCTAGCCCCCATGATGCCTTGCGCGAATTATGTGTACGACTTCCGCCGAAAGTCAGAACCGGCACTTTTAGCAACGCACTAACCGGTTTTCGTCAGAGGTTTTAGGTCATAAAATATGTGGGAACACAAACTTCATCCGGCGAAGCCATGCTGTCCGTGACGCTGACTTGCTAGGGGCTCTGCTAGCATTAGCGAGACAACGTTACCTCTCAACGAGAGATATCGCGGGAGTTTAATATCGCGAGATTTCGTACAACGAGATCTCGTTACACCCCTACTAATAAGGTATCAGTACTGAGGTTGGTAATAGCAATGACCCTCAAATTCTTAAAAATCTGTTTGCTCACACGAGGCACAAACATCTGTCAAGTGGAGCAGTTGGCATGAACCGAAACGTTTTCAGGGGCTGACATCAGGAGGTGTCAGCATCTAGTTTGAATCAGATGGTAAAAGCTTTTTCCTCTAGGGAGGTGTTGGCTTCCTCACATCTAGTTTTAGCCTTGTTTGCATTTGACATCCTTTCTTAAACTGTGCCAACATATAGCACAGTGAAGATCTCAATGTGTGTTAACTCAGTGAAGGCTATACTGTATTGTTGTATACACATACAGTTGCTTTTTGAAAGTTTCAAAGTTGCTGTTGCTACGAATTCAATTCAATTCAGTTTGTTTATATAGTGCCAAATCACAACAGAAGTCGTCTCAGGGCACTGTACAGAAACATTCATATACCGTACATATAAAGTCAGTTAATAATGTTATTTATCTGAGGAGCCAACTATTAGTTCATAGAACAGGTGTAATGGAACATCCAGGGGCCTCATGTATCAACCGTGCGTGCGCACAAAAACATTGCGCACGTCACTTTCCACGCAAAACCCCGTATGTAACAAAAATGAAATGAACGTGAATATCTGCGCATCCAAGTACATTTCCACGCCAGCTCCCCTGCTGGCGTACGCACGTTTCTGTGGTTATTGTTCCTTTGGCGACACTTACAGGTGCTTCCGAGAAACTGAAGCCCCACAGTCTGTGGTTGACTTTAAGAGCGGCTTGAAGACCTTTCTTTTCAACCGAGCACTCTACCTCCCATGATTCTACTTTTGATCTTAGCTGATACTGTTGTTGATTTTAATTGTCTTATTATTTGTTTTATTGACATTCAATTATGTTGCACCTTGTAGCACTTTGAGATTTTCATTAATGAAAAGTGCGTTATAAATTGTATTCATTATTATTATTATTATTATTATTATTATTATTATTATTATTATTAACTGTTCATGATGTGAAAATGATTAATATTCCCACCAAACACACGATTAACAAATATCCACATGACGCAGTAAATAAAGGACGCGCAAAGTTGTGCCAAAAATAAATTCAACAGGAACGGATTCATTCAGCCTTACTGGAGGATATAATAGTGTAACACGCAGAGCATTTATTTATAAACAGATATAATCTTCTGATCTAGGATATGGCTTATCAGCAGTTTTCAGAAACAATCATTTTTCAGTTTGGCACTGCTGCGCTCTGGAGCAACACAGGAACCGTGCACAACGCGTGCTGAAGCAGCGATCAAACTGTTCCTGAGCTTTCCAGAGGGAGCTGCAGGCCGATCAGGGCTGTCCAGTCCACACAAAGCCTGATCAATGGAATGTCTCATCTATATGATTCCAAAGGCTGAGTGGTCGCGCTTTGGAGCGCGCGCGCACCCTCACCGGTGCGGCAGCTGGAGGTGATTCATAATCAGCGTTTATTGTAGATTTCTCCTAAATGACACGTGAAAGTACACCATATATAACTTGTAGGAGAGTAAAAGCTTCACAGACAAACAGATTGCGCACAAGGCTGCGGGGCGCGCAGCGTTTGGAGACTCCAACATCACGTCATGTCATGAAGACCCTCCACTGAGACGCACAGACTCGTTTCTTCATATCATCTATTAAATAAACAAAGATCTATGTTCAACCAAACATCTAAGTTCCTCTGTGTTTACAGTAATTATGGTAATAAACTCGTGCGCAAAGTTAATATTTTCACTCAGAATGAATGGATGTGCCGGGTGCGCACCAAAGCAGGGTGAGCGCACACACAAATACCGACACACAATCACTCGTTCTTTGCGTGATGAACACATTTTATTACTATTCTTACTTAGGATTATTTTCCTCACTCATATTATATTAAATTCATTATTTTCCTGAATCTAGAAATGATTTCTGATCGCGCAGGGATCAAACAAACATGTCCTTCACACATGCAGGAAGTAATTTGCATCTGTTTAACATATGTAAATGAAGGCGTGTCAGGGGAGGTGTCTCACGTGCGCTCAGTTCCACGTTGATTGTGATGTACAAAAGGAATGTGCGTGGATTCCGGTGTACGCACAGTTTGATAAATCTGGATTTTTTTGTGCGTGCACACTTTTCTGGATTTGACCGTACGTCACTTTTCAGTGGGAAATCCACGCAAGTCTTTGTACATGAGGCCCCTGGTCTCTGAACTGTCAGTGAAAACACCTGAATTCACCTTTTCACTGAAGCTCTCAAGTGAATCTCCTTTTCTCTGAAAACCTACAGTGAAGGACAAATGGCCCTTTTCCACCGGTCGGCTCGGGTCGGATGTTACGTCATATGTGCGTCGCAGAGACCCCCTTTCATCCTTTCCCACCGGATATTCCGTGCTGAGCCGCGCGAGATTTCCTGAGATTTTCGGGCTGGTTTCATAGGGGTACTGAAGCGAGCTCACCCGCTCCGGAAGGAGGGAGGAGGAGACTCCAGCAGTTTTCACGGAAGTGAGGGAAGCGATCACGGGAGGACTTTACATGAATAACACGGTAAAAACAATTATTATTTTTTAAATTTATAGCAAAGATGGGTCTTCAGCTGAACGTGTCCTTAATAAAATCACGTACTGCTCAAAACTGCAGGATTTAAAAAAAATAGGTTCGCCACGAGCAACACGCGGCGCGCGGGCGGCTTTATGTCTTTAAATGTAGCTCCATGAACAGATATAAAATATATTTCATAGCTGACTTTATAGTACGAGGGCTCCTGAGCTTAACCACGCTTTAATATTGTCACGTAGTGGTCAAATATGCTGCATTTAAAGTAGTTTCGCTTTGACTTCTTCCAAAACTGCTTGCACAACGAAAATAAATTATAAAAATTCGAATTTTATTTCAAATAACTCCAACAGGATACATTTTGTATATGAACATGTTGTGATCACACTAGATTTTTTTGAAAAATATCAGCTATGTGGTTTTTGATAGAATTGATAATATGTGGTACAAGGGAGAAAATTAATGGAGGTAGCTTGATACATTTATGTCTATAAAACATTGAATTTTATTTCAAATAACTCCAACAGGATACATTTCGTATATGAACATGTTGTGATCACACTAGATTTTTTTGAAAAATATCAGCTATGTGGTTTTTGATAGAATTGATAATATGTGGTACAAGGGAGAAAATTAATGGAGGTAGCTTGATACATTTATGTCTATAAAACATTGAATTTTATTTCAAATAACTCCAACAGGATACATTTCGTATATGAACATGTTGTGATCACACTAGATTTTTTTGAAAAATATCAGCTATGTGGTTTTTGATAGAATTGATAATATGTGGTACAAGGGAGAAAATTAATGGAGGTAGCTTGATACATTTATGTCTATAAAACATTGAATTTTATTTCAAATAACTCCAACAGGATACATTTCGTATATGAACATGTTGTGATCACACTAGATTTTTTTGAAAAATATCAGCTATGTGGTTTTTGATAGAATTGATAATATGTGGTACAAGGGAGAAAATTAATGGAGGTAGCTTGATACATTTATGTCTATAAAACATTGAATTTTATTTCAAATAACTCCAACAGGATACATTTCGTATATGAACATGTTGTGATCACACTAGATTTTTTTGAAAAATATCAGCTATGTGGTTTTTGATAGAATTGATAATATGTGGTACAAGGGAGAAAATTAATGGAGGTAGCTTGATACATTTATGTCTATAAAACATTGAATTTTATTTCAAATAACTCCAACAGGATACATTTCGTATATGAACATGTTGTGATCACACTAGATTTTTTTGAAAAATATCAGCTATGTGGTTTTTGATAGAATTGATAATATGTGGTACAAGGGAGAAAATTAATGGAGGTAGCTTGATACATTTATGTCTATAAAACATTGAATTTTATTTCAAATAACTCCAACAGGATACATTTCGTATATGAACATGTTGTGATCACACTAGATTTTTTTGAAAAATATCAGCTATGTGGTTTTTGATAGAATTGATAATATGTGGTACAAGGGAGAAAATTAATGGTGGTAGCTTGATACATTTATGTCTATAAAACATTGAATTTTATTTCAAATAACTCCAACAGGATACATTTAGTATATGAACATGTTGTGATCACACTGTGTTGTTTAAAAAAAAAAAACAGTTTCTGGACGAGTAGGATTCTGGACCCCGCCCACAGAAGGGGTACAAAAAAGCTGTGGAAACAGAACATAGATGTGACCCGACCCGAACTGAGCCGACCTGAGCCGATCCAACCCGAGCCGAGCCGACCGGTGGAAAAGAGGCATAAATCACTGTTTTATTCCAGTTTAGTTTGAATGTAGAACACAAATCACTCAGAAAAGACTTCCTTTTAATTTGTGTTTAATTCAGACATAATCATTTTATAACCTTGTGTTATTCGTATGAGCAGTGGTGTTACTTTTCAATATGTTGAATGATCATTGTTAATGTTCATATGATGTATTCTTAATATGCTGCACTATGAAAGTGAATCAAACTCTGTCATCGTCAAGAACTATGTCTAAAGTTGAAGAACAAGTCAGAATAATCTATTTGTTTGAAATGTTTAGGGACAGAGTGATCAAGTCGTAGACATAAGTTGTCGTCCTGTCTCCTTTCATTCTAAAAACAATTCCTCTCCTATCCTGAAGTAACCTTCAGATTTTCAGCTCGCTGACCTGAGCAAAATCCCTCCCGTTCTCTGGGAAACAACCAATTAGCTGAGTGGATTTACCGTATTCTCCGGTGTATAATACGCGTTTTTTTTGCTCATTTGAATGCCCTACGTATTAAACACCGAAGAGTATTATTTATGGATTTTTTTCCCATATTTTTAGACCCATTTTTCGCTCTGATTCTTCGTTTTTCATTTTTGGCAAAAATGGTGCAGTACCAGTTTCGGCCGCTATACGGGCCTGATTTAATACCTGATCGGTATTAAACACTGAAGCGTATTGTGTAAAAAAAATTCTTGTTTATTGTTAATAATTGGACAAAGCGTATTAAACACGGCGAATACGGTAACTGGGTCAACCTTCCTTTTTTAAGGCTCCACTTCCTGTCTGAGCCTGGAGTCTGCTGGAGGAACTCAAACAATGAGGTTCCCCAAAGAGCTGATTTGCACGTTTGTCGAACGCTAAGGACACGTTCGTCAGTTAAAGATTTATAGCATGCCAGTTATAAACCCATTTGGAGCTGTAAAAAGCTTCACTTTAGTGAAATTCCTTCAAAGGAATCTTTTATCTTGAAAATCAAACAGGAAACTGTTTCACTACCACGCTGAGGTCGAAGCGGACCTCAGGAGATGCTGAAGGTGAACACTTGGAAAGCCTGCAGAAACGTAGCGGTACGGACGGTCCATGCACGTTAAGGCTAACCCAACTTTAGCTTGGACGATGAATCTTCGCAAAGGTAAAAAGTCGTTGTTCATAGCGAATCTGGGTCCAGCGGACGCTGATCAGGAGTGGGTCGTGTTTCCTGGTTAAACTCATCTCAAGATATTACCTCTCTTCATCCTTAAACTTCCTCCTTAAACTTTATTTCTCAAGCCAGAAAACTTTAAGTTAATGTACCTGCAGAATAAGTAATATAAGACCCGTAACTTGTTCTGTTGTCTCTAAGTTTTAATCTGTCTACAGTTAGTTATAGGAAATTCCGATCGATCCAATCATGTAAATATGTTGTGATGTAATTTTATGATTCTGTTATTAAATGGTTCAGCTCTGTTGTACCAACATAAATAATGTTTCCTGTCAGTTACATCTCACTTCCAAGTCACAGAATTATTAATGATCTGAAAAAGTGAGAACCTGTGAATTATTTATGTATTTTTGTGTCAGTCTAAACCCTGTCCAATTTACATCTAAAATATAGGTAAATCAGTAAACTGACCTCCTTGCCTATATTATTACACAGGCATCATACTAAAAAATGCAATGCCTAAAGTGATACAAGGTCAAAACTGTGGAGAATGTTGAGGAAATGATAACTGTTTTTGTGAGATTCAACTTAATGTACCCAAAATGTTTTCTTTTTCTTTACGGTAGTGCCCCACTCCCCTCAGGCAGGAGGTTGAGGAGCATTAAGTGTAGAACCACTAGACTGAGGAACAGCTTCTACCCTGAAGCTCTTATGCTGGGTACCCACCTAAATTGTCAGAACGCTCCTGCCACCCCCTTTTGGCTGCTTGTCACTGATGCAGGGTACCCACTGGGACCACTAGGGGGAGGCAGAGGGTCATCAGTTGTTGTGTTTTCATGCTGCTGGCAGATAAAATCAGCAGCACGTGACACCCGCTCCTACTGGAGTGGGTTTTCTACGAGCCGAACTGCAGCTCAGACAGTCTTTGTTGAGATTAAAACGTTTTTTTAATGTTTGGGGTGATCGTACGCTGAGCGGACAGCAGCAACTGTTTAAAATGCCAAGATTCTTACCGGAGTCTGGTTCCAATTCATGGAGGCTGATGAGGTAAGTTTAAAAAGTCCAAAAAAAGTCCCGTTGTCGTTGCGTCATCACATAGCAGAGGCTCTCCCGATTGGTTGCTGGACGCGTCGAGCAACGTCGAGCCGCAAAAACATCAACTTTTGAGACTTTGGCGGCTCAACGCGTAGGTTGTTTCGGACGCGCGCGTGCGTGGAAAGGAACTGCCGCGTGCCGGCGCGCCGCTTCAAATACTCAAAACGCGCCGCTTCACGGTTCGACGCGCCTCGACGCGTCTCCACATAGACTTTCAATGTAAACCGGCCGCTTCAGCTGCCCAACACGGGTCCGGTGGGTAACCGGCATTAGGCTCATAAATCCCTAATCACTGAGAAAAAAAAATCACTTTAATTGGTGATATGTGACTTATGCTGATTATCCATGCTGCTGATTATCTTATGCTGCTGTATTCATTCATACCCATCTGCTCACACAGACTCATGTTTGGACTGCTGTTGTGATGCGGTATTATGTTACATTATTAGTGTTTAGCATATATCTTAGATCTTTTAACGTACCGTTTGGTGTTTGTTTAGCGTATAGTGTAGGAATGCTCCCTCTGTTGGCCCTGTCTCATCCCTACACCTCCTCTCTCCCCTGTCAGAATGTCCCCAGTGGGGATTCTAGACCAGTTGTACTGGTGGGGCCTAGCTGGGGCCAGAGGTTTTGTCAGAGGGGCACGTTCATCTCGGAGAAAAAGACAGATTCGAAATCTTACTTGACTCTTATTTTTTAAAGCAGTGATTAACCATTGTAACCAAAGAAAATAGTTTAAAAAATCTAATGAGAAAAATATAAAACATTTTACACAGTATTTGTATTGACTGAATAAAATATATTTATAAGCAAATAAAATAATAATGAAAATAACTGTTATGTGAAGTCTTGGTTCAGTTTCTCAGTCCAAAATTATATACTGTAACAACATTGGCTGCCCTCACAGAAACTGTATTCTGTGATTTTGATGATTTCTGGCAAACCAATCAACAAATGAGTCAAGTTTCAGATTTTGTGTTAGCAGGATTTAATTGTAACTAAGAAACTTATCCAACATTAATAAAACTTAACTCAAGTTGCCTTTTTGGACATGCATGAATATATTTGTATACACTGTACTTGTCAGTAGTAGAGAGAACATTAATCTTCTCTTGGCGGTGCAAATTCTGCTAACACAAAACGTGTAACTACTTAAAACTTTTAAGTAGTTACTTTCACCCAGTCTCTTTTTCATCACATGCTTCCAAAAGTCAACAATTATGTTTGTATTCTGCATCTGTCTGTTAGCAAAATATCTTATGAACAACTGAATAGATTTTGATTAAACTTTCAAGAAATACTCACTGAATGGCTCCCTACGACTGGTTGACTTTTAAAGTACATCCAATTCAAGATGGCTGCCACAGCTAACTGAACTTAAAAATCACAAAATTGACTACAACTCAGTCAATTTGACAAAAATTGAGATAAAATTTGGTGTGGTAGTAGCTGAGATTCATTCCCAAAGCATAAGCAAAGGACTTTTAGAATGCATAAGATCTTTCTTTAAAATTATAACGTTATTTATTTGGAATCAATGGTGTTGGTCTGTTAGCAAAATATCTCATGACCCTCTGGACAGATTTTGAAAAATCTTTCAAGAAATAATAAACGGATGTTTCTTTACTGCTGATTAACTTTTGGATATATTTGAATTGAAGATGGCTGCAGCAGGCAATTGAAATAAGCCAAACTCAAAAATGGTTATAATTCAGTTAATTTTACAGATATGGAGTTAAGTGATTGTTTGTTTAAAGTTATTTTATATATTCTTTTAAATAATGGGGTGATATAAGATTTTTTTTCTTCTTTCTGCACTCTTTTCATTCAATGTTTTATTTTTGATTAATTTGTTTTATTTTGTCTCTTTTAAATGAATGAATAAATAAATTAAATATTAAATAGCTCTACATCTGCTAAGTTCTTGGCATAAACCAACACAGACATGTTCCTGTTTTTAGTGTTTTACATGGCTTTATAATGTAGCAGTTTATTATGATATGATGTGAAGCCACGGAGCTCCAGGGACTGCGGTAAAGTGAGCAAGCAGCTGCCCGGAATCAGAGCGCCCATCCCGGCATGAAAAAGAAAAACACACCGCTGAAGCCCCTGAGCTCGAATGTCCGGCATAAAACTAACTTGACCGCGGTTTAATGTGACGCAGATGTGTTTATATAGCTCTGCAAACATTGAACGTTGTTGTCTTGCGGTGTTGAGTGTAAAATATTTCCACACAACGCACATGTTACGATGAAAAGTCGGCTAGCTGCTAGCTAAGATGCTACTCACCAGTGTTGTCGGATCTTGCGACAGAAACAAGCGTCCAGCTCCATGAAAACAATCCATAACCAATTGTGACCAGCTCCATGAAAACAATCCATAAACAAACGACCCGCTCTTTGAAAACAATCCATAAACAAACGACTCGCTCTCTTTGAAAACGATGCCAAAACAAACCCAACAGAGTACTCAGTTAGTCCTCACGTTGCAACTGGCTGCAAACTATGACATGGATTTCCTGAATGTGAGGCGGGTCTTGTTACTCTGGGTTCATGAGACACGCCTCCGTTCAGGAAATCCATTCCAAAATTTGAAGCCAACGTGCATCATGGGTTGGATCGATACGTAAACGAGGCTGGTATCGGTATGTGCCATGAGCATTGGTTCCGCTTCTGCTCGGAGGGCGGGCCACAGGGCGGGCCAGGGTCCATCTTACACGGGCATCGGCCCGTGTCGGCCCCAGTCCAAAACCGCCACAGAATGTCCCACAGGTGTTTTGTGTTTAGTTAATGAGTCTTGGGCTGTATTTAAGTTAGCGTTCAGGTCTTTGTATTTGTGGGGGTCACTGTCTGAGTTTTCCCTCGTGTCTGATGAAGCCTTGAGTTCTGTAAGTAGCTACCCCGTCAGCATTTTGATTTCTTTATTAAAATATTTATTATTTTAATCTCTACATTTCTGAGTCCTGCCTTCCTGCACTCTGGGTTCCGCTCGCTTCACCGGACCTGATCCTTGACATTATGACCCATAATGGAGCCGGTAGCCAACGTAAAAAATATAGAATTTTTAACCAGATTAAAAGATTAAAGGCAGATGTTGTATTACTCCAAGAAATTCATAAATTGGCATCAACTGTGGAGGAGCTTAAATCTTCAGAGTTTCCTAATGTATTCTCAGCATGTTATAATTCAAGACAAAGAGGGGTGGCAATTTTAATAAATAAAAATGTTAACTTCACAGTATTAGATCAGGTTATAGACCCGCACGGTAGATATATAATATTAAAGTTATCAATATTTAGACAAAATTATTGTATTGTTAGCATATATGGACCGAATGTAGACGACGCAGCTTTTTTTCATGATTTTTTTTCCACCCTATCAAATCACATGGATTCCTCACTGGTGATGGGAGGTGATCTCAACTTTGGTTTAGATGACAAATTAGACAGACTGAATGCAGCGGGAACTCAACGCAGTTGGCAATCTATAAATATAGTTAAACAGTATATGAATGATTATGGGCTCTGCGATGCATGGCGTTGTTTTCACCCTGATAGCAAAGAATATTCTTTCTTTTCACATGTGCATCACTCATATTCTCGTCTAGATTATTTCATAGTAAGCAATTCATTGATGACAAACATTTCAGACACTAAGATACACCCTATTGCTGTCAGCGATCATGCACCAGTTACTGTAAATTTAGATTTAAAAAAACAACAACAAAAAATATAAATTGGAGATTAAATACATCACTGCTACAAGAAGAAGAATTTTTGCAATATTTTAAAAAAGAATGGGCATCGTATCTAGAGTTTAATGACTTGCCAGGAACTTCAGCATGTACACTTTGGGAGGCTGGGAAAACAGTCATGAGAGGTAAAATAATATCCTATTCATCAAATAAAAAGAAAAAAGAAAATAAACGTATTGATGAATTAGAGAAATCCATTAAATTGTTAGAAGGTCTACAAGGTGAGGAAACACAGCAAAAGCTACGCAGATTAAAATTAGAACTAAATGAATATATTGATAAGAAAAATAAATTCTTGATACAAAGACTTAGATTAGATCATTTTGAATACGGTAATAAATCAGGGAACTTTTTAGCTAATCAACTCAAATTAAACAAAGAAAAAACATCTATATATGGTATTAAAGATGAAAATGGAAATATATTTTATGATGAGGGAAAAATAAACGATGTTTTTAAAGATTTCTATAAAACTCTATACACTCCACAAATAAATCCATCTAACGAGGATATTAATGAATTCTTGGAGAAAGTAACACTTCCAAAACTAGATATTAGTCAGTCATCAAAACTAGACTCACCATTAACATCCGATGAGCTCCATGAAGCAATTAAAAGCATGCCTAATAAGAAATCTCCAGGTCCTGATGGCTATCCAGTGGAATTCTATAGAGTATTCTGGGATATACTGGAACCGATATTCTATAGAGTGCTACTTGAGTCAGAAGGAAATGGCAGGCTACCAACACATATGAATTCAGCTAACATTAGTCTCTTATTAAAATCAGGCAAAGACCCAGTATTACCTACCAGTTATCGTCCAATTTCTCTTATTAATGTAGATGTTAAAATAATTTGTAAAGTCTTATCAAAAAGACTAGAGAAGATAACTCCTGTTATTATACATCCAGACCAAACCGGATTCATAAAGGGAAGACACTCGAACACAAACACTCGCAGATTATATAATGTAATAGAGTATTCGTATTTTAAAAATATTGAAACAGCTATTTTTTCTTTAGATGCTGAAAAAGCATTCGATAGAGTAAATTGGAATTTTTTATTTGCTACATTAAATAAATTTGGTTTTGGGAATTACTTCATTAACTGGTTAAAAATATTATATAGTTCACCAACAGCGTGCGTCAGGACAAATAATCAATTATTAGGGGTGTAACGATACACAAAACTCACGAGACGAGACGAGAAAATCACAGATCTTGCGAGAACGAGACGAGATTTTAACATTAGTTCAAGAAAACTTCAAAGATCGGTTTTATGCCGCAAAAAGGCTTTTATTCTGTTTTAACATGTATTACAAACCCAACTGATGTCTTCATTTTACTGATTGAATCTCCTTAGACCTTAGAACAGTGGTTCT
This sequence comes from Garcialebias charrua, assembly GCA_038048925.1. Taxonomy (NCBI): domain Eukaryota; kingdom Metazoa; phylum Chordata; class Actinopteri; order Cyprinodontiformes; family Rivulidae; genus Garcialebias; species Garcialebias charrua. Next base: position 56,174 of record JBBPBX010007454.1, read on the forward strand.
TAACCTTTTTTGAGCTACCGAACCCTCAAGTTTCATATGGCCACTCACCGAACCCCTCTTTTTTAATATATAAAATATGATTTTTTTTTTTCCAAATTCTACAACATCACCTTGCTCAAAGAACAAAAGCAACACAGTGCATGAACTCACAACAACTTTATTCTGGCCCAATAAGAGTTTCATCCCCCAAAAATATTTTTGTACAATTTTTAATCATCAAAGAGGAATTTGGGATAATTTATCTTCAGCTGCTGTTCCGAGTAGCAGATTTGCCATCTTTAATGCAGCTGGTTTTATGAGAGATTCACCAATGGAGTGTGGCTTACCCTGCTTTGCGATCAAATAAGCAACTTCGTACGATGCTGCGAGGATCGGTTTGCTAACAGGTACAAATCCAAGAGCAGGCAGAGTGGCCCTTTCATCATATCTGGCTCGTTGCACCTTGAAATGAACAAAAAAAGGTAATTATTAGGTTGAAAGTGTCAGAAATTACCACAAAATTTTTAATTGACCTTAAACCAGAAAAAGAGTACTAAAACATGTTGCTGAAAAGGTAGAATAAGCTTTTAAATTAGCAAAAGAAAGCAAAAAGAATATATTTGCCCAATTAGGCTGAAAGAAGCAGAAATGAGCACAAAAATGTGGAAATTATCTGAAGAAAATCTAAAATTAGAAAAAAGATTCAGCTGAAAAGTAGCTAAAATAGCAGAAAGAAGCATCACCAGAATGAAGTTGAGAGAGCACATTTTTGCTGAATTAGGATGACATTTTTTTTAATAAGAGCATTAAATGTGGAATTAGCTTAAAAAGCTAAAATTAGCATAGAAACAACATCATATCTGGCTCGTTCACCTTGAATTCAGCAGGCGTTGTGTTCTTGTACTGTATTCTCCGTCTGTGCATCTTCATGAAGTGTTCCTTCAGTTTTGCCGGCGCCAGACTAGTTGCTCAACTTCGTGTTGCATATCATGCAGATAGGACGCTGACTCCCATCCCGTTCCGTGACACAAGTGAATCCATGTCCAACCACTTTCTTTTTTTGCCCGACATATTTACCGTAGTTTGTAAACACACGACGTACAGCCATTTACTTCATGCGCGCGTTATATTTCCGCATCACTGCACTGAATCGTGTGTTGCCAGATTGGGTGGTTCACCGCGATTTTCCTTCTGACTTTTGCGGATAGAGAGTGCTTTGGGCGGGTGGTACTCTATCTGGCAACACCGGTCACACCGGTGTTTACACGCGTGTCTTTACATTCGGGGCAGCGTCGGGACCCTCCATCAATGTAGAGGCGTCTCGTCTGCGGTAGTTCCATCAGTAGTTGGGGCGTCTTCTATAGCAACTTCATCCGGCGAAGCCATGCTGTCCGTGACGCTGACTTGCTAGGGGCTCTGCTAGCGCTAGCATTAGCATCTCGCGAGACAACGTTACCTCTCAACGAGAGATATCGCGGGAGTTTAATATCGCGAGATCTCGTACGAGATCTCGTTACATGCCTATCAATTATCTTCAAGCTTCTGTTTACAGAGGGGCACCAGGCAAGGTTGCCCACTTTCACCAGCATTATTTGCTATTTTTATTGAACCTTTAGCAGCAGCAATAAGGCAAAGTGCTGATATTAAAGGAATAAAGGGTAGAAACATAGAACATAAAATTAGTCTTTATGCTGATGATGTTTTGCTTTTTCTTGAGAACTCAGGAAACTCAATATCTAATGTTATCAAGTTAATCAACTCATTTTCAAAAGTTTCTGATTATTCTATAAACTGGACAAAATCTACAGTGCTTCCGATAAATTGTGTGTTTAATAATTCTCTTAATGAAAGACTACAATCAGGTAATATTAAATATTTAGGTGTTTTTTCATTCATTCATTCAACCTTTATTTATACAGGGTGTTAATATCTCTCCTAAATTGGAGGATTTAATAAAATTAAATCATATCCCACTATTAAAGAAAATTGAAGACGATCTTACTAGATGGAGATCTCTACCCATATCACTTATGGGAAGAGTTGCCTCAGTAAAAATGATGGTGCTGCCGAGAATAAATTATTTATTCTCAATGATTCCAAATAAACCTTCAAATGAATGGTTTAAGTCCCTGGACTCTTCGATATCTAAATTCCTTTGGAACAATAAAACTCCGCGTATTAGTTTAAAAACATTACAAAAATCTAAAGATACCGGAGGATTAGAACTTCCAAACTTTTATTACTACTATTTAGCAAACAGGTTACAATATATATCAAAGTGGTTAAAACCAAATGCACTAGATGAAACTTGGATAGATATAGAACAAACTTTATGTAATAATATTAGGATTTCAGATCTACCATTTATCAGTACAGATTTAAAAAGACATGTCTGCTTTAAGAGCATCAATATTAGCTCATCTCTGACAGCATGGTGGGAGTATCTGAAAATGACAAAGTCTTCACTACTCCCATGTAGACATACACCTCTCTGGAACAATCCTGACATTCAACAAGAAAATAATATGTTAAATTTCCCAGGTTGGAGAATGAAAGGTATTGAATGTCTAGAACACATATTTGAGGGTATAGACTTTATTCCATTTAATAAATTAATAATACAATATGACATTGATAATAAATATTTCCTACAATACCAACAAATTAAGTCAATTGTAAAAAAGAAATTTAAGCTTAATAAAACATTGTTGGAAACACCAACATGTGTGTTAGAGTTTATTAATTTTCAACCACCCAAATTATTATCTAAAATATACAAAAAATTGTCTAGGATCGATGACTCGATATCACTACCTGTTGAAAAATGGGAGTCAGATTTATCAATCAACTTTGAACAAAACATTTGGTCTCAAGTATGTTCAAATACTTTTAAATTGACTAGAATCTCCAATTTACAATTAATACAATATAAGGTTCTCTATAGAGTACATTATACAGGGCAGCGAATGTTTAAGATGGGCTTTATACCATCTAACAAGTGCTCACAGTGCATAAGTAATACACCTGATGATTATATTCACGCGCTCTGGTTCTGTCCACCCGTTCAGAGGTTCTGGGTACAGGTATGTGAAGACTTGTCTAAATGTTTGAAAATTAATATCCCACTCTCTCCATCTGTTTGCTTATTGGGTATCTTTGAAGATGTTATACTAGAAAAAAATACATCCTATATGCTTTTCACTGCCTTATGCATCGCAAAGAAAACCATACTCGTAAATTGGAAAAATAAAAATAATCTTAGCATTAATCAGTATAAAAATCTTCTGTTAGATCATATTAGTCTTGAAACAGCATCTGCCGACACATTGGATCAACCTATTTGGCATTCTTTGATCGGCTCCGTTACGTAGTGAGGGTGGGGGGTCTGGGATGTGGCCTTGTGGGGCATTGGGACTGGAGGGGGGGGAGGTTGGGGTTTGGGGCGCCGGGGGGTTAGGGCTGCTTGGGCGGGGAGGACCTTGTCTTCGACCTGGGGAGGACCGGGGGGGGTTCTGGGGGATATCTACTGGGGGCGGCATGCGGGCCCTCGGGTGGTCGGTGGCGGCGGTCATGGGTCGCCGGTCGGTGACCCGGCTGTGCTGGGGTGGTTTCGGGGTGGGTGCCGGGGGCTTGGGACTCTGGGGGCGTGTCGTCCCCGGGCTTGGGCCTGGTGGGGGTCGGGGGTCTTGGGCTCTGGCGGGCGGGTCGCCGGGCTATGGGCTGGCTGGCGCTCTGGTGCCCGGCTCTGGCCGGGGGCTCTCGGCTCGCTGGTGGGTTGGGGTTCATGTGCTGGGGGGTGGGTGTCTGGGGGCGTGACTGGTGGCCAATGGGAGGGGGCGGGCAAACCCAGCCTGGGTGTCTAATGTGTTATGTGTTCTGAAAGTTGTTAATATGAAGGGTGGGTATAGTATTTCTTCTGGGGTGGGGATTAAGTGGATGTCCTGGATGATGGTCTTGGACTATACTTGGCCGGTGTGCGGGCCCCGGTTGGGGCCTGTTCTTGGTGCTTCCTGGCTCTGTCGACGGTTGGGCGGGCGCTCTTGGCCGTGCCGTCCATGTGGGATTTTGTGTCCTCTTGGACGGCGGGCTGACTGCGGTTCGCAGGGGTCGTGGCGGCCCTGGTGGGTGTGGGCTGTTGGTTCTGCTGTTGGCGACCCTCGGGGCCGTGTCCCTCTCTGGTCTTGGCTCAATGTCCTGGCGGTCGGAGAGGTGTTTCCTTTACCTCACTCCTTGGGTGGACCTTGGCGAGCTGGGGGGGTAAGCAGGGTCAGCGGGGGAGCTGACTCGCTGTGGGAGCACTGTTCCTGCAGATATTTTTCTCCCCATCCCTCAACACGCACCTCCGCCCTCTTCATCTTAAATTAATACATGTAGGGAATTTGGGTCTCGGGTGTGCTGCAATGGTTTTACATCTCTGTTGTTAAGAGCACCTGGGACTCAATTTTATATACACTTTAGACATTCATTCATAAACATCTTCATAAAAGTCACATATAGGGAATGGAGTGAGCACTATGGCTATGGGTGGCGGGATGACATCAATCTCGCCCCCATGCCTATGCTCACTCAACATTATGCATCTAGACAATTAGGGCCTGGGTTAGAGTTGGAGTGGAGGGGAAACTGGTATAATGCTAGCCTTTGCTCCTTCTCTTTCCCTTTTAAATACACTTTACAACAACACTCACCAACAGTACATTTGGGGGCGGGGGTGTGTGTGTCGGGGTCTTGATTTGTTAATTTCAATTTTATTTATTTATGTATTTATTTATATATTATTTATTTATTTTTCTCTTACCCCCTGGTTGCCTTGCGGACATTCTGGGGGTGGGCCGTCAGGGGTTGTGCTGGGGTGTGGGGGGGTTCGGGGCCTGCGGGTTCGCCGTGGGCGGGGCTGGCAGTGCGCTCCCTCTGGGGCTGCTTGGACTCGGGTGTCCTGTCCTGTCGGCGGGGCGCGGGGTGTGCCGGATCTTGGGACGTCTGCTGCTCTCCACCCCAGAATGAATGGGTCTACCTCCTGGGTTTGGATGTGGGCTGCCCCATGTAGGGAGCAGGTACATGTCTTGGACCTAGGGGGTATAGAGTGTGCATCGGGATTATGAATGGAGCGTGTCGTTATTGTTTGTCTTTCTGTGACTGAGGGTGAGGATGAGGGTGGGTCTGAATGAGTGTGTCTGTGTATGAATGTTTAAGTGTCAGGCTGGGACTTGGACTGCCCCCTCTCTGATACTTCTGAGGCTACCCAGTGTCGCGCTCCTGCCACGTGGCCCCCTGGTGGGTGTTCCTCTGCCTGCGGGCGTGCTTGGGGCCCTCACTATCTGGGGCTGGGCGCTTGGGCGTTTGTCAGCTCGGCCTGGTGGCTGCCTGGTGGGGCTCGGGTCCTCTGGTCCTGTCAGGTCTGGACCTGAGGGATGGGCGTCCCCGGTGCCCGAGCCTCGGTGACCGGCCCTGGGGCTACGTCGGTGCAGCGGGCTCCGGCGGGGGCCTGTGTATTGTCGCTGTTGACCCCGGGGGGTCATTGTGTGTGGTCCCTGGTGGGGTTCGTCCGGTTCTTCCACTTGGTCGGATCTGGGGAGTGGACGAGTGGCTCGTCCTGTTCGGGTGGTCCTGGGGACTCTGGGCTCGGGGTCCTTCCTGGGGTCTTGGGCTTTGATCGCCCCTTCGTCTGTCTCGGGCTTTGGGGGGACGGGTCTCTGATGCTTCACAGTCGCTACTAAATGTTCTATTGGAGGAACCTCATTCACTTATGCATGCTCACAACCACACACAAATGGATGCAGGGATGTATAGTAGATGTATGTAGATGGGTATATAAATGAATATAAATATATATGTATGTATATTGTATATATATTTGTAGGTATGGGTATGTGTATTTATAGAAATATTTGCAAGGTCATGAATATTATCAGTCTTTATGCTTGTATGTTTCGTTGTTGTGTTCTGTCATGTGCTTTGCAGGATTGTGGACGGAGGTTTGGTGTGTTTGCCTTGTGCTCTTTCTGTGGACAATTGTTGTTTTGTTGTCTCACTTTCTCTTTTCTTTCTTTCTCTCTATTAAAAAAAATACATATTGGAGTGAGAGGATGGCTATAAGGTGTGAAGGGAGGCCATCTATAAATGGAAAAAAAAAAAAAAAAAAAAAGACATGACCCCACCATCACAACGACGCAAACCCCGTAGGCAGAACATCGGATCCGCTCAGCGGCTGACGGACCCGGCCCCAGGTCTGGACAAGCCGACTGTCATCCACGTGTGCGGCTTCCATACTAAAGTTGTCCGGAGGGACCACAGCCCCGAGGTGGAGTTTCTCTCTTCGCCGCTTCTGGTGGAGGAGGAAGAGAAGAGACTCTGAGGTGGCCGCGCAGCCTTCTGGCCAGCCTATCCTTTTACTCCAAAGCTCAGATCAATGTGGTCCGGCTCAGACGAAGATTCTGAAACAGAGGAGTTCTGGGCAGGTCCGGCTCTCGTTCCACATCGCCGCCGGAGAAAGCACCGGACAAGACGAGTGGACATTTCCAGGTCCCAGCCCCGCCCTCCTTCAAACTCTCTCCGCCGGCTGTCAGAGAAGCCGGGGAGAATTTCAAAGGGAGGGGGGCGTATGTCAGCCCTTTTGCCGGACCGGCAGACGAGGGGTCTGACGGGGCTTAGGTGAGACTTTTGCTGGAGGAGGAAGCTGTGCGCACCTGCGTGCCTGACGTGAAGGGGCAGGAAGTCAGCTCCAGTGCTTTGTGGGACAAATTGATCGCTGCAGAGGAAACGATTTCCTCATTCATTGGAGCTGGCAGTAACAACTGCTCGCCGGGGTCGTGGCAGGTGTTCGAGCAGACGTGGACAGAGAGGCGCGTGCTACGCTCACTGCTGCTTGCTCGTGATCAGCAAGGTTCACCTTCCAGCTCTCCACCCGCTGATCACAGCTCTCCATCTTCATCAGCTTCAACTCTGAGCTCACCAACAGCTTCAACTCTGAGCTCACCAACAGCTGCAGCTCTCAGCTCACCTTCAGCTGCAACTCTCAGCTCTCCAGAAGCTGCAACTCTCAGCTCTCCAGAAGCTGCAACTCTCAGCTCTCCAGAAGCTGCAACTCTCAGCTCTCCAGAAGCTGCAACTCTCAGCTCACCTTTAGCTGCATCTCTCAGTTCACCTTCAGCTGCACCAAAACTGGTTCCCATGTCAGTTGCACCAAGACTAATTTCCATGTCAGCTGCACTAAGTCTGGTTCCCATGTCAGCTGCACCAAGTCTGGTTCCCATGTCAGCTGCACCAAGTCTGGTACCCATGTCTGCTGCACCAAGTCTGGTTCCCATGTCAGCTGCACCAATACTGGCCCCTCCGGTGACAGCACCAAGACTGGCCCCTCCGGTGCCAGCACCAAGACTGGCTCCTCCTGTGCTAGCACCAAGACTGGCTCCCATAGCAACGCCCAGGCGGTTTCCTGTACCAGCACCCAGGCAGGTTCCAGCTCTTGCTACGTTGGGTCCTGCACCTGCCGCCGACCAACCAGGTCCATCCGGAGCAGTCTCTCTTTTTCTCTTCTCCACAGACACTGCTTCCAAAGAGGTCCTGGGTACAGAGGTCCTCGCCTCGACTTCTGGTGGTCCTTGCTCAGCCGACGCCTTGACGCTTTCTGGTGGTCCTCGCTCAGCCGACGCCTCAACGCTTTCTGGTGGTCCTCGCTCAGCCAATGCCTCGACGCTTTCTGGTGGTCCTCGCTCAACCGACGCTGCAACGTCTACAGGTGGTCCTCGCTCAACCGACGCCATAACGTCTACAGGTGGTCTTCGTTCAGCCGACGCTGCAATGTCTACAGGTGGTCTTCGCTCAACTGGCTCTTCGCCCGACTCACCGATTATGGAGAACGACTCAACCGCTCGACTCGCCGACGGCAGGGACAGACTCTTCTCTCGACTCTCCGACGGCAGAGAACGACTCTTCTCTCGACTCGCCGGCGGCAGAGAACGACTCTTCTCTCGACTCGCCAACGGCAGTGAACGTATCCATCTCCCGACTCGCCGACGGCAGAGAACGACTCAACCGCTCAACTTGCTGAAGGCAGGACACAATTCATTGTCTACGGCAGGGTCTCCGCAACTCCTCTCATCACCTGCGGCAGAGTCTCCGTGACCCCTCTCTTCGCCTGCAGCGGTGGTTCCTCAGCTCTTCTCATTGCCTGCAGCGGTGGTTCCTCAGTCCATCTCATCACTCGCAGCAGGGGTTCCTCAGTTCTTCTCTTCACTCGCAACGGAGGTCCTCTCCTCTGCTGGTGATGGGACCCTTGTTGATGTTTTTCCTTTGTACCCGCCGTCCTGGCAGTGTCCTCCCTCCGCCCGCCCTTGTTCTTTGGGGGGCATTTCTTTGGCCGCCATGGGGTGTCCGTGGGAGGGGGGGTACTGTAGGGATGGCTCCCTCTGTTGGCCCTGTCTCATCCCTACACCTCCTCTCTCTCCTGTCAGAACGTCCCACAGGTGTTTTGTGTTTAGTTAGTGAGTTTTGGGCTGTATTTAAGTTAGCGTTCAGGTCTTTGTATTCGTGGGGGTCATTGTCTGAGTTTTCCCTCGTGTCTGATGAAGACTTGAGTTCTGTAAGTAGCTACCCCATCAGCATTTTGATTTCTTTATTAAAATATTTATTATTTTAATCTCTACGTTTCTGAGTCCTGCCTTCCTGCACTCTGGGTTCTGCTCGCTTCACTGGACCTGATCCTTGACACTTAGATCCTTATACAGGTGGTCCCCGATTTATGAGCGCTCTTACTTACGAGGTTTCCGGATTTATGAGATTATCATAATTAATAAAAATATGAAGAAAAAAAATTGTGTGTGTTTAAATTTTCTTAATTTCATGTGTACAACACTTTGTTGCAGATTGGTCATTTTAAATAGCTTTATAAATAAAGTATAATTGTTATTTTTATGTTTTATTTCAATTTTTAGTGTACTGTACAGTATTAGCGATCACTTCCAAAACGCCTCCGCCTGACATATAACGAGTGGAGCTAAGCAGGCGGTGACACCAAGCCGAGCATGCCGCGAAGAGGCCAACTGTGGCCGGGAGCTGGCTTTGGAGGACCGTGCGTCCAATCAGAGGTTGCCTCATACGGATAAATGAGCT
>JBBPBX010007455.1:0-12110 GCA_038048925.1 Garcialebias charrua
CATCTCTGTCCCCTTAAGATTATAACAACTTTGTCTTTGTCTCTTAATCCTTTGATCAAACTACCAGGTTTGTTTAAGATATTTCCTGGTTCAACGTGGTTTAAATGACTGAGCCATTTACAGACCTCTGAAAGACTCAATGTTTTATCATGTCAATGAGATCAGTTTGTTGGAACAGGGCACACACCCTCTAAACCTGCATGAAAGAATACCCTGACATAGAAACCAAATTAATTAAGCAAAGAAAAACCCTAATTACTGAATCTGACTAGAAATGCTTGTTTTCATTATTAACAGGCAGCACCAACCCGATTTTAGATAGATAAAGTGAAATGCACGTGTTTGCATGAAGAGTATTCAGATGTCCGGGTGGACATGAACGCTGCCTCCCCAGCGCTGTTGCTCCTCTCCCTTCCCTTTTTAGTGGCAGGTGCATGAAACACAATGACCTGCTCTGTGTGTTGTTGAAGTGTAATGAATAACTCGTTCTGTGTGAAATGTAAAATAAATTAAAAAAAGAGCATGAAACTAAAGTGAAATATTATTTGTGTGACGTATTTATAGACGCTAACAGGATCCTCACATTTGAAAACTGAAGTTGTAAAAATGTGTGGTGGGATGACAAACTCAGCTTCACACAGCCACATTACTGTCACCATGACTCATGTTTTTAAGTAGTTTTGTTCTATTTCTCCATCAATTTGATGTTTCTGATGACCAAGCTATGTTGAATCAGATTACAGTACGGTATTTTCCAACATATAAGTCTGTTTATTACATAAATTAGCATGCCTGCAACTTATACAGCGAAGCGGCAAATTTATGTTTGTTTCCCCATATTTATAACCCGATTTTTGGCTGAGATCTGACGATTTCATTCATTCTGACGTGGAAAATATTGAACACTACCATTTTCAGCAAACCAAGTGTCTCATTAATAGGTAAAAGTGGCTGTTAATGAAACACTTGGCTTGCCATACCAAGCCACCTTCATCTCACTCCGGAACTCCTCGAGCAAACGTCAAATCAGCTGCATTTCGCAGCGCCGCCCAGGAGAAATGCAGCTGATTGACCATTGAGGAAACGTTCAACTGAGACACCTTTACTATAACGTCAAGCAAACAAATAATTGTTTTTAAGTGTTAATCTTGTTAAAGTCTTCCCATGCACACTCGTGTGAATCTCCTGACGCATGCTCAATAATCCAGGTAGAAAAATCAAAAAAAAAAAAGTTCATTCTGGTCCTTTGGACATTAAAAAAAACACAACAAAACAAACAAACAAAAACATTGTAGAAACGTTTTGTCTTTCGTCCGAAAGACTTCCTCAGTCTGAGTTGCTGTGTTCAGCTCAGTCTTATAAATAGCACCCTCTCACAGTGTTGCACAACCAGTTGGCTGATGACAGCCTGAAACCAGCTGCTCACATGATCAAGGAGGGCCATCAGCCTAACAATGGATCATTAGCACCCTGATGGTTGTTTGCTATTCACAGAGGGCTGAGTGATACTAGCAATAACAGCATTGTAAGAGGGGGACAGTTGAACCCGGAGGCCTCCACCCCTGTTTAATGATGGACGGTTTCTTTTCACAAAGATGGCCTCCTTTACTCCTCTCTCAAACCATCGTTCCTCTCTATCAAGGATGTGAACATCTTCATCCTTGAAAGAGTGACCGCTGGCGTGGAGATGAGTGTAGACTGCAGAGTCCTGACCTGATGATGTTGATCTTCTGTGCTGGGCCATCCTTTTGGCCAGTGGCTGTTTAGTTTCCCCGATATAAGACTGATCACAGCCCTCCTGACACTGAACAGCATACACAATATTACTCTGTTTGTGCCGGGGGACTGGATCTTTGGGATGAACCAGTCTTTGCCGTAATGTATTTTGGGGTTTAAAAGCCACTGGGACGTTGTGTTTAGAGAATAAACGTCTCAATGTCTCTGAAACTCCCGCAACATACGGAATGACCACTGGTCTGGGTCTGGGTTCCTTCTTTTCACCTGATGGCTGGCTGGAGTCCTGTTTGGGTTTCTTCTCTGCTTTCAGGAAGGCCCAGTTAGGATATCCACATTTCCCTAGAGCCTGTTTTGTGTGTGATTTCTCCTTCTGTCTGGCTCCTAAGTTAGTGGGGACGCTGTCTGCTCTGTGATACAGAGTCCTGATGACTCCTAACTTGTGCTCCAGAGGGTGATGGGAGTCAAACTGTAAATACTGGTCTGTGTGTGTGGGTTTGCGGTACACATCAGTTTGCAAATTTCCTCTATCAGAAACTGAGACCTCACAGTCCAAGAAAGCCAACCTGCCATTTTTTACATCTTCTCGTGTGAACTTGATATATTTATCCACAGAGTTGATGTGATCAGTGAAATGTTGGACTTCCTGAGATTTAATTTTAACCCAGGTGTCATCAACATACCTGAACCAATGACTTGGTGGTCTCCCTGAAAAGGAAGTCAAGGCTTTCTTTTCTACCTCCTCCATGTACAGGTTGGCAACAATAGGAGAAACTGGCGACCCCATAGCACACCCATGTTTCTGCCTATAATATTGCTCCCCATATGTGAAGTAGGTTGACTGCAGGCACAGTTTCAAGAGTTGACACAGTTGCTCTGTGGAAAGTGTGGTCCTGCTGTTCAGAGTGGTGTCTGATTTTAACCTTAAACAGACCACCTCTACTGCTTCATCAACAGGGATGCACGTAAAGAGTGATGTGACATCAAAAGAGACCATTGTTTCATCAGTCTCCATGATGACACCCTTCACCTTCTCCACAAAGTCCATGGTGTTCTGTATGTGGTGTTCTGAGCTGCCAACTAAAGGGATGAGTACAGATGCCAGATATTTGGAAACATTGTAAGTGACCGAGTTAATCATGCTAACAATTGGTCTTAAAGGTACACCTTGTTTGTGGATTTTGGGTAAACCATACAGACTGGGTGTGGCCTCCCCTGGGTACAGTCTGTGGTACAGAATACTGTCAATAGCCTTGTCCTGCTTTAAAATTTTCAGGCAATCTATCAACTTCTTCTTGTAACCACTTCCTGGATCTCTTTTCAGCGGTTCATAAGTGGTTACGTCACTAAGGAGTGACATAACTTTCTCATGATAGTCTTTCTGGTTCAAAATCACTGTGCACCTTCCTTTGTCTGCTGGGAGAATTATGATGTTTTTGTCCTTGCTAAGAGTGTTGAGTGCATCTTTCTCTTCTCTACTGATGTTGGAAGGTGGTGGTTTAGCATTACTGAGACAGGCTGAAACTTTGACTCTGAGTTGTTCTGCTTCAAACTCTCTAATTTTGTTGTTACGGATGGCTGACTCAGTGGCTGTGATCATCTCTACTAGAGGAATTCTACTTGGTGCCACTGCAAAGTTTAGTCCCCTGGCAAGAATCTCTGTCTCTGGCTGGGTGAGCTGTCTGTCAGATAAATTCTTCACCCACGTCTCTGTCTCCCAGGCATGTAGCTGTGTAGTGAAGTGTTGCCTTACACTGAATGTGTTGTTATTGGAATTGTGATGGTGTTGACGAGTTATCAGTAAGTTAAATTTGTTTTGCTTTGTTTTGTTTTATTTTTTGAATGTCCAGAGGACCAGACTTAGCTTTTTTAGATGTTGAGAAAATAGTTGCAGGTCAGTTGTGTGAACATCTACAAATAAATAATCTGTTTAAAGAGTTTCAGTCAGGGTTTAGAGCTCATCATAGCACAGACACAGAACTGTAGTAAAAGTCACTAATTATATTCTCATGGCCTCAGACAATAGACTTGTGTCTATACTGGTCCTGTTAGACCTCAGTGCTGCATTTGATACAGTTGATCACAATATTTTACAACAGAGGCTGGAATATGATATTGAGATTACAGAAACAGCTCTAAAATGGTTTAAATCTTATCTATCGATAGATTCCAGTTTGTAAATGTAAATAATCTTCTTCATACACCAAAGTTAGTCATGGAGTCCCTCAGGGCTCAGTGCTTGGACTAATACTCTTTACTTTATATATGCTTCCATTAGAAAAAGTTACTAATCATTGTTACATGTTATCATGTTAGGAGTCTCCAGGCTCGAACCAGCAGACTGAGAGACAGCTCTGTTCATCAGGCAGTCAGGATGCTTAACACTCTGCCAGCTCTGCCTCCCCTCCCACTTGTACTGCCTTAATCACAAAAAACTTTCACACATTACCACACAACACAAAGATTTTAACACTGGACTCTGTGTCATCAATACGGGTCATTCACTCAACTCACGGTCATGTGCTCATTCAGTTTGCACTACTTCTCATATTTGCACTAATGTTTGTATTACATTACTGCCTATAGTCATACTACTGTTTACATTTACTGTTGACATTTATTACTACTGTTTACATTTATTACTACTGTTTACATTTATTACTACTGTTTACATTTATTACTACTGTTTACATCTAGACTTTTTATATCTACACTACTGCTGATATACAGTATATATTCTTTTTACTAGCCTTATTGCATAATGCCACTTTGTTTCTATACCAATATCAACTACCTCATACATATACTGTGTACATTAACCCCATATTTGTGTATGGGGCGGCCGTGGCGTAGTGGTAATGGCAGTCGTCCCCCGATCGGAAGGTTGGCGGTTCGAATCCCGGTTCCCCACACCATGTGTTGTTGTGTCCTTGGGCAAGACACTTAACCCCGAGTTGCTCCCGGTAGGACTGGAAAGCACCTTGCATGGTAGTCTGCCGCTACCGGTGTATGAATGTGTGTAGCATTCAATGTGTGTAGCGCTTTGAGATTTTTACTAATGAAAAGCGCGTTATAAATTGAATTCATTATCATTATTATTATTATTATTATATGCTGCTTTGTCACTCTTTACAAATGTCAAATGCCAGAACCTTCATTTATTTTATAGATATACTTTTTATACTTTATACTTTGGGACAGTATTACACTCTATTTCATTTTTGGTGTTGGTGAAACTTTTTATACTTTTATACTACTATGGAAAACTACTATGAAAAAACTCAGGACAGTATTACACTCTATTTCATTTTATGATTATGTTTATTAAATGTTGGTGTTTTGGTGTTGGTGAAACTTTTTATACTTTTTTACTACTATGAAAAACTACTATGCAAAAAACTCAGGACAGTACTAAACTTTTATTATTTCATTTTATGCTTGTTTATTAATTGTTTAGTGTTTAAATGGTTACTGTTGCACCGAGGGACTGAGAGAGAAATGCAATTTCAATCCTGTGTATGTCCTGTACATAATGCAGTTCTGACAATAAAGTTGACTTTGACTTGACTTTGACTTATGCTGATGATACACAATTATATTGGTCCATTAAACCCAATGAATCCTATCAGTTACTTGAGCCCCCAGTATACCTCTGCGTACGTCCATATGCGTGTCTGTACGTGCATATTGTCAGCAGAGAGTTCAGACATCATCCTCGAGTATCCACCATGAGCAGCTGCAGCGCAACTCCACAAACAAGGAGCGTTTACCTACGGGACAAATTGAGGTAGCTGATTGGTCATTTGCTAGAACGCCTACTGAATTGATTGACAGGTCGTGGGTTAAAAGGCAAGAGCTGGCAGCTCCAGCCGCAGCGGTGTTCTGTGTTTATATGTTGTTTATAAAAAGTTCTAAAAAAACAGGGAGTGCTGGTCCTGCAGCCCACACATCAGACCAGCACACTTGGAAATCTCCTGAACCTCCCGCAGCCACGTTGGACCTGAGTTTAATTTGCTCGTGACACATTTGTTCATTTCTCATCATTTCAGTCATGGAGTCAACGGAGGAGGAAGAGATCACTTGACTTTTGGCAAAAAAACAAAAGAAAAGGCCAGATATGGGATGAAGAAGGGGAATTTAATACATTGGTGTTGCATACCAAACAGTCCGGCGCCGGGCAGTTTATTGTGCAACATCACGTTTGCGTATGTTGTCGTAAAATTTGAGCTTTGCGTGTACATGCGCTGCGGGGCTACGTTTGTACCTCTGCGTAGTACGTGCGTACCTCTGCGTATGGACATACGCGGAGGTATACTAGGGGCTTTAGACTTAAGGCCCCGGCAGAGCTCTGCGTAAGGCAGTACGCCGCTGTACGCCGTACGCACGCAGAGGCACAAGCGTAGCCCCGCAGGGCACAAACGTGCAAAGCTCAAATTTTACGACCGCGTACGCGAAGCGCGTTGTCTCACAATAAACTGCCCGGCGCCGGACTGTTTTGTATGAGACACAAATGTATTAAATTCCCCTTCTTCATCCCTGATCTGGCCTTTTCTTTTGTTTTTTTGCCAAAAGTCAAGTGATCGCATTGCTTCCTCCACCGTTGATCCATGACTGAAATGATGAGACATGAATGAATTTGTCACGAGCGAATAAACTCATGTCCTATGTGGCTGCGGGAGGTTCTAAACATTTCCTGGTGGGCTGTGGGCTGCAGGAACAACGCTCCCTGTTTTTATTTTTATTTTTTAGAACTTTTTATTAACATATAAAGTTTTAGAACACCGCAGCGGCTGCAGCCTGACAGCTCGTGCCTTTTTTTTCCCCACCTGACCTGTCAATCAATTCAGTAGGCGTGTCAGCAAATGACCAATCAGCGACCTCGGTTTGTCCTGTAGGTAAACGGTCTGCGCGCAGCTGCTCAAATTACGACAAGAATTTGGAGCGAAAACGCGAGCATTAACACGAGAACGAATGCAGAGCTGTGCTGGTGAACGCGTGCGCACAGAACACGCTCGTAGAGCATCGTACAGGTCGTACGCAGAGCTCTGCCTGGGCCATTAGCCTACAAGCATGTTTTAAAGACATAAAAACCTGGATGACCCTTAATTTTCTCCATTTGAACACAGACAAGACTGAGGTTTTGGTTGTTGGACCTGAGCACCTTAGGAATTAATTTTTCAGTCTTTCGCCCTCCTTAGATAGCATTAACCTGGCCTCCAGTTATAATTTTACAAATCTTGGTGTCATTTTTGATCAGGACATGATTTTTATCCCACACATTAAAAAAGTTACTAGAACTGCCTTCTTCCACCTGCGTAATATCACTAAAATGAGAAACATCTCTTCTAAAAATGATGCAGAAAAACTGGTTCATGCATTTGTCACGTTTAGACTGGACTATTGCAATGGTTTATTATCTGGGTGTCCAAATACTTCTTTAAAACATTTTCTGTTAATCCAAAATGCTGCTGCCAGAGTCAACTGGAGTTAGTAGGAGAGATCATAGCTCTCCAGTTTTAGCTTCTCTCCACTGGCTCCCTGTCAAGTCCAGAAAATAATTCAAAATCCTACTTCTAACCTACAAAGCTCTCAACAACCTAGCTCCATCTTATATTACAGATCTTATTGTTCCATATTTTCCTAACAGAGCCCTTCACTCTCAGGCTGCAGGTTTACTTGTGGTTACTAGAATTTACAAAAACAGAATGGGAGGCAGAGCTTTCAGTTTTTAGGCTCCTCTCTTGTGGAACCAACTTCCAATCTCTGTCCATGAGGCTGACACATTATCCAGTTTTAAAACTAGGCTTAAGACTTTCCTTTTGATAAATCCTATAGTTATGGTCAGCTTGGGTTTCCCTAGCTGTCCCTTAGTTATGCTGCTATAGGCTTAGACTGCTGGAGGATAAACTGACCACGCTTTTTGGCTCTGCTACTGTCTTTACTTACTCTGCTCCACCTGTTTTGTATTTGTAATTTTTTTATGTCCCTAACATGTTTGTTTTTTTTTCTTTCATGTTCACCTGGATCTATATCTGGACCTACCATTCTGTGTTCGTTTGTCTCTTCTTCCTGTCTTCTCAAACCAGCTGGTCAAACAGATGGCCGATTGTCCTGAGCCTGGTTCTGCTGGACGTTTCTTCCTTTTCAAAGGGATATTTTCCTTTCTACTGTTGTCACTGAGCTTGCTCGGGATGGGAGACTGCAACGAAGCCAAGATTCAACTTGTCTGCTGGATTTCTTAGAAAGAGAACTTTACTAATTGGCTTTTCTATGTTTGTAAATGTTCCTGTAAAGCACCCTGAGACAACTTTGTTGTGATTTGGTGCTATATAAATAAACTGACGCTCCGGCCTTATTGTGGCGACCGCGAGAGCTCCAGTTCGTCCACTCAGTCGCTCAGTTGCCACCTCAAACGCTCTTGTGCCCATCCTGCACCAGTTTGCCAAGAACAGTTAGCAAATACAGTACAGTTTCAGTCTTGTATGTTACACAGGCGGAATCTAAAAGAGTCACCCAATAATCGTGAGTTTGTTGTGTGAGTTGGCGGGGCTTAAGTGATGTCATGAATCAACAATACCAATTTTTCTGGAAGTGCTCATTCATCAATTACCAAAAACCTGACACAGATGGGATTATGTATCACTGAGATAGGGGGCGCACTAGAGTACAATTTTCAACAACAATACCAATGTGTCCAAAAGTGCTCACTGATGAAGCACCATAAATCTGGTGCAGATCGTTTGATGTATCACTGATCTGTAACTGTTGGAATAATGTAGGGGGCGCACTTGAGTCAAATGTTAAACAACCATATCAATGTGTTTAGAAGTGCCCACAGATGATGTACAATAAATCTGGAACAGATCAGATGGTCTATCATTGACATATAACAGTTTGAATTATGCAGGGGGCAATAATAATAATAATAATAATAATGAATTCAATTTATAACGTACTTTTCATTAATTAAATCTCAAAGTGCAAAGGGCACTCTGGATTAAAAAGTTAAATAACAGTAGAAATGTGTTTAGAAGTGCTCACTGATGACGTCCAATAAATGTGGTGCATATGGGATGATATATCACTGATCTGTAAGTGTTGGAATAATGTAGGGGGCACACTGGAGTGAAATTTTGAACAACTTTGTATGTGTTTAGAAGTGCTGAAGGATGACGCACCACAAATGTGGAACAGATCGGATGATCTAGCTATGAGATGTAACAGTTTAACTAATGTAGGGGTGCACTGGAGTCATCTGTAAAACCACAATATCAATGTGTGTAGAAGTGCTCATTGATAAAGCACAATAAATATTGTGCAGATCGGATGATATATCACTGAAATTTTACTATATAATATAACTCCAAGAGACTTTTTCGTAGGTCCTGAGAAGATACAGATGTTCACTGAGTTTCAGAATAATCGGTCCAAAAATGGCTTGGGGCTGATGTTTTTAAATATTTTAGGGGGCGCTGTGGAGGCTATTGGCCAATTATCATGGATTCCTGTTCAAGGGGTGGGCAATGATGGATCATACTGATTTTGGTACTCCTCGGATCAAATATGTGGATTTTAGAACCAAACGTATAGTGACGGCGTTACGTCTTACTTCGCCACGTCGCCACACCCACATGCTCCACCCAAAACGGTCAGTGTTGGAAAGCTTGTTACCCCAACTTGTCTTCTGTCACTGGACACACTCTCACGCTGATTAGGTAACAGGGGTCCGATTGGGACCGTTCAATGTAAAACTTTACACTTCCTGTTGTCAGGGCACGTGGCTTAATTGGTGTCATGATTTGACCATTCAGTATTGCAGGGGACCAGATGTGGGTCAATCACTGAAGGTTTGATGTATAAGACAGTTTTTGTGTAGGTGCTATTAGTGTTTCGTTTTTCATGGCGAGATGTCGAACTTTGATGTCTGGCTCCGCCCCTTCAGCATGCTTGAAAACAAACCATTTTAATAATTTTTGGTCCCCCATGACTTATGAAGAAACTGACCAAATTTGAACCCGATTGAGCAAAATCGCTAGGAGGAGTTTGTTCAAATGCGGAGGCTGTAAACCGCCAAAAAAGTGTGAAAATTTGGTAAGCATTCCAAAATGGCCACCACCCCGTTTATCGTACAACGTTGGTGCCAGAGGCTTTTCTGTGCATCTTGGGGGATTGGACAAGTGTACCCAATTTCATGCTTCTAGGTCAAACTAAGGCCAATGCGGAGGGTAGTTTGAAAATTTCTAGGTGGCGCTCTTGAGTCTTTTCTATTGCAATTTTGGCCACACCCCCAAAATACGTATTTTTTCACCATTCCTGATGAGTTTGCCAAATTTGGTGAGTTTTTGGATATGACAAAGCCACCAAAAGGCCATTTCATTGGAGGGAAGAATAAAAAGGTTGGGCCTGAACAGAGCGATTACAGTAGGCCTTCGCAGCGCTTAGCTGCTCGGGCCTAATTATTTGTAAATGAAGACGTTTCGCTTCTCAGCCGAGGAGCTTTCTCAATTCAAAGACACAAGGAGTTAAAGCTCAAGCTATAAAGCTGAGCTGTTCTGTACTGAGGTCAGATTTTAGAGTAGATACAAGAGTAAAACTAACATGCTTTTTTATTTTATTTTATTTTTTCATTTAATTTAGGGGATTTTGTGAGTCAGAAGGTGTTTTTTTAATTAATCCCAAATAACTATAATCTTTTGCCTGAATGTTCCCCACTGTAAAATAAAAAAGGAAAAAAGAAAGCAACATTTTGACTTGTTGCTCAAGACGAGTGAAGGAATGTTGAGCAATGTGTTGCCTCTCTGTCTCTGAGTCACTCAGTCACAAACAATCCAGTTCTTTTTCAGTAACAAGTCATTTTTAATCACAGAAAAGTAAACAGTTTCCACGAAATGAAGATGAACATGAGATTGCAGTGATGACAAAACACAAAAACTACAAAAAAAAAGGATTTTTCTCATTTGATTGAAATTTTACTGTCTTGATATTCTACTTAATTCAAATTAACTTTTTTAATCTTTCATATGTATACAGTATACACACACACACACACACACACCAACACACACACACACACACAAACACACAGTATCTATACATGTTTATTTTTTAAACATGTAAAAAATTTTGTTAAGGTACATTATTGCAACACCACTGCACTCTGAGGTAACACTTAGCCACTTCCTGCATTATTCATCAGTTCCCATGTTTTATTAGGCTCAGTGCGGTTGTAGCTAGTTTCCTGTGTGTAACACACTACTGTGTCATCATCAAGCTCCAGGTATTGTGTTTCTTTCCATTTTATTGCAATCCAGCAGGTTGTTAGCAGAGCTGATGGAGACAACACGCTTCTGGCTGAAGTCATAGTTATAACACATGCTTCCCTTGAAGAACTTCACAAAACCTGTGGAAAATCAATAATGTTCAGTCATTTTTGATTATTAAAGAAATATGTATGTGCTATTTCAACAAATCATATATCAAACTGTTCAGCTGTTTCAGGACAAGTCTGCTGTGACTTTTGGTATTGGTACAACTTTAGATTCTTGAGATATTTAGCCTTTTCTGCCATTTTTGCTCTCATTGAAAATGAATGGAGCTCATTTTACATCCTTGATAACTTTTAATCAGTTTAAAACCTTGTAGTAATACTTTCACATTTAGACCTGATAAAGCTTATTTCCGCTTCCTTTGGCAAAATTTTAAACAGTATTAAGATAGTTCAGCTAATTTCAGCAGTTTTGTGCTCCTTTCAGCCTGATTCATCTAACTCAGGTAAAGTTATTAAACAGCATGGGATACATACATCCTGATGCATGCTCAATAATCCCGGTATAAAAATATAAAAAAGTTCTTGAGCATGCATCAGGGTATTAAAAAGTTCATTCTTGTCCTCTGGACATTCAAAAAAACAAAACAAAACAAATTTGTAGAAACCTTTCGTCTTTCCTCCGCAAGACTTCTTCAGTCTGAGATGCTATATTCAGCTCAGTCTTATAAATAGCACCTTCTCACAGTGGATCAACCAGTTTGCTGCTGACAGCTGAAACCAGCTGCTCACATGATCAAGGAGTACCATCAGCCTAAAGATGGATCGTTCAAGCCTCGGTACCGACAACATCAAAGATGTGGGTGGGATAAGTGAAGCAGTCACACCTGTCTCCATCCTCATCTGCCCCACACTGGGCCCTTGAGCAAAGCCCTTAACCCACACCATCTGCTCCACCGGGAACCCTAGGTGGCGGCTCTCTGCTCCACACAGAGGACTGTCGTAGCTCAGTAGTCTGTGGTTGTGTCAGGAAGGGCATCCTGTGTAAAAACAATCGCCAAATCTTCATGCGACTAGCTCGCTGTGGCGACCCCTGACGAAGGGAGAAGCC